>JADRCG010000169.1:115638-145045 GCA_019844195.1 Rhabdomys dilectus | reverse complement strand
ACACACACACACACACACACACACACACACACACTATCAATATAAAAATGACAGGAACTAACAATCATTGGTTATTAATCTTTTTCAACATAAATGGACTCAATTTGCCAATAAAAAGACACAGGCTAACAGAGCAGTTGTGAAAACAGGATTAACCATTCTGCTGCACACAAGAATCACACCTAGGCAAAAAGGATAGTCACTAACCCTTGATAAATGGCTGGAAATATATTTTCATGCAAACAAACCCAAGAAACTAGCTGTAGGTGCTATCCTAATATCTAATAAAATAGTCTTTCAGCCAAAATTAATCAAACTAGAATAGAAAAGACACTTCATACTCATTAAAGGAAAGATCTACTAGGATTATGTCTCAATTCTATCTATGTGCCAAATGCAAGGGTATCCACATTCATAAAAGAAACATTACTAAAGTTTAAATCACACATTGATCCCCACACATTAATAGTGGGAGACTTGTACATCCCACTCTCATCAATGGACAGATCATCAAAACAGAAGCTAAAGTGATCCAGTAACAGAGATACAGTGAACATAACAGATGGGATGAATCAAAGGGAGCCAACAGATATCTACATAACATTTCACCCAAACACAAGAGATTAGAATTTTTTCTCAGCAAGTCAAAGTATCTTCTTCAAAGTCACCATGTACTCAGTAAAAAGGAAGCCTAGAGAGATACCAGAAGATTAAACTAACACTATGTATATCATCAGGACACCATGGTTTAAAACTGCACTTCATCAACAATACAAAGCCTATATACTCATGGGAACTGAATAACTCTCTACTCAATGACAACTGTGTCAAAGGCTATCTAGAGTTCAATGAAAATGAAGGCACAACATACCCAAACAATGAGAGCAGTGCTAAGAGGAAATGTTATAGTACTACATTCCTTCGTAAAGAAATATGTGAGATCTCATACTAGTAACTCAACAACATACCTGAAAGTTCTAAAACAAAAGAAGCAAACACACTTAAGAGGAATAGGTGGCAGGAAGTAGTCAAACTTAGGACTTATATCAACCATTTAGAAACAAACAGAACAATACAAAGAATCAATGAAATCAATATCTGGTTATTTTAGAAAATCAACAAGATTGAGAAGCCATTAGCCAAACTTACTAAAAGGCAGAAAAATAGTGCTCAGGTTAACAAAATTGAAAATGAAAAAGAAGACAGAAGAACAAGCACTGAGGAATCTTAAAATATCATTAGGTATTACCTAAAAAAACCTGTATTTCACAAAATAGGAAAATCTAAACAAAATGAATGATTTACTAAATAGATACCACTTACCAAACTTAAATCAAGAGCAGGTAAACTAAATAGTCCTATAACCCCTATGGAAAAGAAGCTGTCATTAAAAGTTTCTCAATTGAAAAATCCCGGGAAAGATGACATTAGTGAAGAGTTTACCAATCTTTCAATATCTGTTAACGTCAAAACTCCTCAAACTATTTCATAAGCTAAACAAAAGGAATATTGCCAAACTCATTCTTTGTGGCCACAGTCACCCTGATACCTACACCACCCCAAGTGTCAACAAATAAAGAGAATCTCAGACCAAAATTTCCTATGAACACTGATGCAAAAATACTCAATAACATATTCACAAACCAAATTCAAGATTCATCATGATCAAGTATGGTACATCCCAGGGATTCAGACATAGTTCAATACAGAAAAGCCATCAATGTGATTTATTTTATAACAAATGGAGAGAAAAATCTACATAATTATGATCATCTCATTAGGAGGTAAAAAAACTTTTGACAAAATCCAATACTCCTTCACATTAAAAGTCTTAGAGAGATAAGGGATTCAAGGCACTTACATAAACACGATAAAGACAATGTACAGCAAGCCAAAAGTTAATATCAAATTAAATGGAGAGAAATATAAAGCAATTTTACTAAATCAGGGAAAAGACAAGTCTGTCCACTCTCTCCATATCTCTTCAATATAGTACTTGAAATTTTAGAGAGAGCAATAGGATAATTTAATAATGTAAGAGCTCCACTGCATTGTCATTTACCTCTACAGGTATTTCTCATTTACATCATATCCAAGGTCAATGTTGAAAATCAAACCCTGTTTCTCGATTTTCATATCTTATGTAGTTTCTATTTTTGAACATTTTTGTATGTCCTCTCTTCTTTCTTAGTAACATAGACTGTCCTGGTGTATAGGAGCTCTGAGATTAATTTTTCTGAGTAATGGGACTGTTCTGCATGATGTCAGTGTTCAAATTCATTCTCTTTTTCTCACTTTATCTTAAACCAAAATGCCGATATATTCCCTACAGTTTTTTCACTGTACCATATGTTTTTACAATATTCTCTTAATCACTAGTCCCATCATGGCCTATTTATTTTTGCTTTCCACTCTATTTTCTTCTCTACCTACAGTAGCTACAGATTATTAAAAAGAAAACTTAGTCTTTTTTTCTCCCCAACATAGTTGGAATTTAAAAAGTGACTAAGGACCATTTTTATATAAACTCTACAATCATAGGAAGTTTACTGATTGATAGAAAATGAATTTTACAAAGACTGATCTCCTTCCAGAGGATTACTGGGGTGAGAGACTGGAGTGATGAACTCATGCCTAGCAGAAGAAAACATCACAAAACTTTATTGCATTCTTGGCTTTCCTGAACAGTGAGAAAAACTCCAAATGAAGGAAGAAATTGATAAGAATTAACAACAACAACAAAATAACAAAATGTAACTGTTAATGTTACTACAGACGGGCATTTCCCAGTTTTAAAGCATACTTTGTCAATTATCCTCCAATGTTATACTAACCAAAAAGAAACAAAATGTACAAGATACAAGATAAGAAATGAAAGTAATTATAAATATGTTCAAAGATTTCAAAGAACATATGCCTATCTTCTGAATTAATACCAAAAGATTACCAAAAGTTGAAAGAAATAAAGACATTGAATTAGAATATTAAAATGGAATTTGACAAGAAGAAATAGAGAAGAAAAACAAAGTGAAATGACTACCCCCCCAAAAAAAAACCCCATCAAGTCAAATGCACATTTTAGCAGAAAGTCTCAGAAATAGAGTGGATCTTATAGAGGATAGAATTTGAGAGCATAGAGACAAATACGAGTTGTAGGACCATTCAGTCATGATTATTGATAAATTTGTTAAACAGTTCAATGGCACATGTAAGTTTTGGGAATATAAATAATTCAGCGAGTTTCAGCATAGAACAATGGCACAAATTCTATGTCAAGTAGAGAGAAAATTCTCTCATATTCTCAATAAAATTACAAAACAGAAGTTCCAAAACTGTAGAAAAGTCCATTCAAATTAAAAAATGAATAAAGAATACCACACAATAAGACCAGAGAAGAAACTACCCATTTCACATTAAAGATAAAGTGGTGAATACACAAAATAAGAAAAGTGTATTGAAAGGTACAAAAAGATCAGCATGATGTCTGTATTTTTAATGGTAAGCAAGAAATCCAGGAGAACTTTGAAAGATATATATCATGTTTAAAATATAGGAACTGTTGAAAAATATTAATATATCAAAAATGTATTGATTAGAATCAAAAGAGAAACATAATCATTAGGTTATGTCAACCTAATGAATTGTCCAAAGAATTATTCACAACAAAACCTCCTTGTATTACAGAATGGAAAGAACAATTTTGACTGAAGAAAAAGGTAAATGCAGCCAAGAATGAGAGGGCAATAAAGTCTTAAAACTGCTAAGGCAGTTGTTTTAAAAAGAGGACCAAAACAAGGCCAGAAAGTGACATTTAGTAAAATGAGAATATCCAGCGCATACCTTTCAGTAAGAAACATGAAAATAAATGGTTTCAATTTCTTTAGCAATGTATACAGACTAAGGCTGAAAGTAGTTATGCATCCTTTAACCCCAGTAGTGAGGAGCCACAGACAGGAAGATCATTATGAGTTTCATCCAATCTGGTCTACATAGGTAGTTAGAGACCAGCCAAGATAATGAGCCTGTCTACAAACAAACAAACAACAACAACAACAACAAAAAACAAACAATACACAGACTACCAGATTGGATTAGCAATTGTAATTTGTTTTGCTGACTTAAAGAAATATACCCAACCATCAAATATTAACATAGAAAATGTGCAGGCATTACTATTCTGATTTCAACCCAAAACTTATTACAAGCATATAGACCACTTTATGCACTTTAAGGGAAATATTATTCATATGACACTGCAACTCTAAATGTATATCTATCAATAGGTGAACTTAATTTCATAAAACAAATACTATATATAGTGTCACAGAATAAACTCTGCAACAAAATAGTGACTTCTACATTTACTCTTAAAATAAATATACTATCCAGAACACAATTAACAGGCAAACGCTGAAAGTAGATGATATTAACTTAAATTTCATTTAAGAGATAGAGAAATGATTAATATATGTAAATGAATAAATATAAATCATGACATCGATGGCTCAAAGACAGAAACTACATAGCCATCTAATAAAATTATCCAAAGCAACAAAGTATGTAGCAATGATGGATAACCACATGTGATATGAAAGTACAAAGGGGAGAATTAGAACAAGATCATATAGTGGTGAAAGCAAAAGGGAGGAGAATTAATTGTGTATGAATATGCTGTGAAGAATATTGTACTTTGTATACTAGTTACAGTAAGACTAACATCTTAATATAGTTGAAAAATTGTCTACATACCCATAGAGAAAATTAATGGATTGAAAAAGCTAAGCTTAAAAAGCTTCCTGATGTTGTTCAAAAAAGGATCCTGAGGATTGTTGAGGGAATCCACCTTGACTTCAAAGGAGATGCTAATGATCACATCCAAGCTGTAGGCACCAAAAATGTTGAGTAGAAAGGCAGGGAGCTTAATATGTGATCAACACTATCCTGAGCTATGGAACAATTTGTCTGTAATATGTTTAATGCAGCCTGTGTTTACTACTGTGGTATCTTCAAATTCAACATGATTTTACTACTCACATAATTTCCAGAACGTTATCCCTCTTCAGCTTGATTAAATAGAGGGAGAAATAATTTGTTTTTTGTTGGTATTTTTAAGAGCCTAAGCACAACTTGAATTTTAGATTGTTCAAAACTATAGACTGTAATATTCATGCCAAAATAACAGCCTCTGGTGAATCTAAAATGTTCCCCTCATGCATATCTTAATCTTGATAGCTGTAGCTTACCTAATTTTTATCTTTCTTTCTAAACTATTGAAATTGTCTTCTAAAATAAGAGATGACAATAGCTACTCTAATTTTGTTTCATGTACACAAGAGGAAGACTTTCCCAAGTTAATATGGGAGGTATTTCTTTATACATGCTTGATAACTGGGTAAGATCATACTTCTTACTTATTCTGTGTCTAGAACTAGCTTAGGTACTTGAAAGGTAGGGGAGGACTCCAGAAGGGACAGAGCCCCAGACAACGCATGCATCACTACTCACTCTATCATGGTAATGAGCTTTCCTTTCTCTACTTCCAGACTTAAAATTTTCACCAGCACATCTCAACAGTGTTGGATGGTGGGGAACATCTAAGAACAAAATACAAACACTTTGTTGTTAAATGTCAACATCTGAGTTTCCCAAACAAGACTTTTGAAATTATAAAAAGAGAGGCACATTTTTACAGGAGGTATAAGACCAACCTCTCCCAAAACAAACACCAAAAAAAGGGAAAACAATAAAAATAAGAAGAACAAAGTAAAACAAATAATGACCATTCTTAGCATTGTAATGAACAAAACCCCATGTCTTTGAAGAGTATAATATTACTTCTCTCTGTTCCTAGAGAGAATAAATTACATCTATAAGAAAACATCCTTTATTTTCTTACCTCCTTTAGTTTTCCACTGGTGAAGGTTGGAGAAAGCAATGATCGAATTCTCTTGCATTCTTCATTCTCACTTCTTGAGACATTCTTTTTCAAAATTCCTGCTGGACCAAGAGGCTACAATACCAAGAAAAAATAGCTTTTTTCCTTTTATTATTTTAGTTACCTTACTGGTTGTAAAATATATGTAAAATAGACAGTATTCCTTAATGTTGTTAGTAACCCTTTTCTAGATGGCGTAGTTCATGCAAGTCTGTCAACAAATGTGCTTCAAACTTGGGCTGGACCAGTGGCTTAGTGGTTAAAATAGTTGGTCTTCTTGCAGAGGACCCTGGTTCAATTCTTAGCACACACACATTTGGTGGTTCACAGCTAACAGTAATTCTAGTTCTTTGTATATGATATGCTCTTTTGGTCTCTGTGACCACCTGCACACATGCCATGCACATACATACACTGAAGCACACACATGTGATTAATAAATTAAAATATGTAAAATTTCTCAAAGTACAAAAAGGATACTTACAGGTACCTGATATTGCATAAACCTGTTCTATTACAATATTCAATATTCAATATTATTTCCTCTTGAGAAAAAAATGCCTTTTAAAGTGAATAGAAAGGTAGAAGATGGAAATATACTCTCCAAGTTGGTACAGAAAAAAAGTGGTTTCTTAGTGTTCCATGGCTGTAATTTCTGTGATAAAAGCCATGGGCAAAACCAACTTGGGTTGGGGAGTGTTTATTTAAGTTTACAACTTTCAGGTCATATCCCATCATTGAGAGAAGTCAAGGCAGGGACTCAAGGCAGGAATGGAAGGCAGAAACTGAAGCAGAAGCTCTCCAGAAATGTCATTTACTAGATTGTTTGGTCCACTTACATTTTCAACCCAGAACAAACTGCTCAAGAGTGGCACCAATCACAGTGAATTTGGCTGTTAGTCACTAATTAAGAAAATGCCTCAAATCCTTTCTAGATGTGAGCTGTTGGAGGCATTTTCTCAATTGAGGAAACTTCCTAACTATGTCTAGGTTTGTGTCATGTTGCCAAAATACAACCAGCTGTAAAAACCAGTTGTAAAAGCAACTCACTAGGTTTAAAAGTAACTTTTATTCATCAGATGTAATAGTCATCTCAGAGACTTACTGATAATGAGCTCACCCTTTCTAGCTCTATCTGAACTCAGGCATGGCTGTTTCAACACATATGTTTTGGCTGAAGCTCCTATCTAAGCTTACAGATTCCAATGGGCTGTTTTTAGCTTCTCACTTAATTGCTCTGGTTGACTTCAAACTAACTTTTGTATTTTGTTCTAATTTTCTGTCTACATTTTATTCTCTGGCTTCAGTTGCCTCTGCTGACATTCACTGCACAAACTACATAAACCTGAAACTCAACTGAACCTAATTAAACTGAACTTACTGAACTGCCCTCTGTAGTGTGAAATATTTATTTTTTTTTAAAAATACAGGTTCCACACTACCTATCAGAACTACACCAGACTTCTCAGCAGACACTATAAAAGCCAGAAGATCCTGCAGAGGTGTCATATAGATGCTAAGAGAACACAAATGCCAGCCTAGGATACTATTCTTAGCAAAATTCTCAACTACTGAGAATGAAGAAATCAAGATAGTCCATAAAAAACAAAACAAAACAAAACAAAAAAAAACAAACAACAAATGTCCACAATATCTTTCCAGTGATCCAGCCCTACAAAGGATATGAAATGGAAAACTCCAACACAAGGAGAAAAAGTATACCCTAGAAAAAGCAAAAAAGTAATCTTCTTTCAATAAACTCAATAGAAGATAGCCATATGAACATAATTCCACCTCTTACAACAAAAATAACAGGAGGCAACAATCACTATTCCTTACTATCTTTTAACATCAATAAACTAAATTTCCCAGCAAAAAGACATAGATTAACAGGTATAGACTTACATATCTACATGTAAACAGGACCAAAGATTTTGCTGTATATAGGAAATACCCCTCAGTGTCAAAACCAGACACTACTCCAGAGTAAAGGGCTGGAAAACAATTTTTTTAAGCAAATGATCCTAAGAAAAAAGCTGGAGTAGCCATTCTATTAGGGAATAATATTGACTTTCAACATAAAGCTATCAAAAACAATAAGAAAGGACATTTCATACTCTCCAAAGGAAAAGTCAACCAACATGAACTCTCAATTCTGAACATCTGTGCTCCAAATGCAAGAACATCCACTTTCATAAAAGAAACCTTATTAAAGTTCAAAGCACACATTGGACCTCACACAATAATAGTGGGAAGACTTCAACACCCCACTCTCAGAAATGGACAGATCAAGGAAACTGAAACTAAACAGGGACAAGTAAAACAAGCAGAAGTGTTGCATGGGAAAAAAAAAACTTGCATGGGGGCGGGATCCCAAAACCGTCTGGCAGCGGGGTCCTGGTGGGCTTCCCATACCACCGGTGTAAGGTCCCACATTCATGCAGCCGCTGCGGTTGCATCTGGAAGAGTCCAGGGTTCCAAAGGCTGGAATCTGGCAGCGGCGCAGACCCAAGCGACACAGGCCCAAGTGACATATGGGGAGTCCGGTTTTCCAAAGCTTTTATTGTTCATGGTGTGGTGAATGGGTGTAGATGGTATGCATTATTCCCCCCCCCCTCGCCAAAAGCCAGGCTCCCCTGGCTTTATAGGGAGGGGGAAAAAGGGAGGGAATAACTTAATTAGCTAAGCCCCTCGCCATTAGATAACTCATTAATATTTAAATCTCTGGATCTGAAGACCTCTACCTGTATCCTACGTGATTGACGGTGCTGGTTAAATGGAGTTACCTCATCCAAGGCCCGACAGTATTGGACCAAATGAATTTAAGAAATATCTATAGAACATTTCAACCTAAAACAAAAAATATACCTTCTTCTCAGCATCTCATGTTACCTTTTCCAAAATAAACCATATAATTGGTCACCAAACAGGACTCATCAGATACAAAAAGGTTAAAATAGTCTCATGAATTCTATCAGATTACTGTGGACAAAGCTGGTCTTTAATAACAACAAAAGCAATGGAAAGCCCACATACATATGGAAGCTGAACAATGCTGTACTCAATAATAACTTGGTCAAGGAAGAAATAAAGAAAGAAATTAAAGACTTTTTAGAATTTAATGAAAGGTAAGGTACAACATACCAAACTTATGGAACATAAT
Source organism: Rhabdomys dilectus (assembly GCA_019844195.1). Taxonomy (NCBI): domain Eukaryota; kingdom Metazoa; phylum Chordata; class Mammalia; order Rodentia; family Muridae; genus Rhabdomys; species Rhabdomys dilectus. Next base: position 135,947 of record JADRCG010000169.1, on the reverse strand, counting down.
AAAAGCAATGGTAAGAAGTAAACTCATAGCTTTGGGTGCCTCCAAGCAAAAACTGGAGAGAAAATACACTAGCAGCTTAACAACATACCTGAAAGCTCTAGAACAAAAAGAAGCAAATATACTCAAGAGGAGTAGACAGCAGGAAATAATCAAACTCAGGGGTGAAATCAATCAAATGGAAACAAAAAGAGCTATATAAAGAATCAAGAAAATCAGGAGCTGGTTTATCTTTTTGAGAAAAATCAGTCTTTCTTCCAACCTTCCTTCCTTCCTTTCTTTTGTTCCTTCTTTATCTTTCTTTTGTTATTTCTTTGTTTCTATCAAATATAATATAATAGGAGTTAAACTGAAAAAGGAAACTTCAGTTGAGAAAATGTCTTCATCAGATTAATAGGCAAAAGATCATTGAGTATTTTTGAGTGATGATTTGCTATTGCAAGTGCCATCCCTAAAAAGCTGGAATTAGAAATCAGTTTGCACAAGATAGTAAGTATATTCCATCAAGACCTCTTCTTCAGTGCCTGCCTCCAAGTTCACATTTGATTTCCTGTCCTGACTACCATTCATACTGTACTATAAGATATAAGATGAAATAAACTCTTTCCTCTCAAAAAAATGTATTCCCCAATACTTATGATTCCCAGGACTGTTTGGTTCTAGCTCCTCTTCTTCTTCTAGAGATTGCATCTTTTCTCTTCCTTTTCATCTCTTTTTCTGTCTCTCTGTCTCTCTATACCTGTACCTAAAATTTTTAGCTCCCCTTTATTTGCCACTGCCCAAGCACAGGCTCTTGCCTTATCTAGTGCCAGCCTTTGCCTGCACACAGACAGCAATCAATATTTCCCCCTTTTTGTCCAATTAAAAGGGTTTTTATCTCAGATTAAAATTGAGCACAATGATTATTATTTTGTAATTTATAAAGTATAAGATACACCTAACAGGCAGTCTATCATTTTGTCAGTTAAATAAAGCAACTCTGTCATCTATCTTAACTTTAAAAGGCTTAAAATTTTATATCTGTTATGTCTTGGTTTAGCTTGTATACTACCTGAAAAATAACCTCCCAAATATATTTTCTCAATGTTAAATAGTCTGGGTTGGCTATGAGGCTATAACTAGTCTTTAATCCCATCAGAAATCTAAGAATGACAAATATTATCTGAAAACATATGAAGACTAATACAGCTTCCAGAATTGAGACAAGTTTTAGAGACAGCTGTCTACCTAAATAGCTCCAGTATGTCAGGAAGTTGGACCATCAGCCTTTAGCCTTCTGGCATAGGATCATCTGACAGACCTTTGAAACATAAAATTTTGAAGGAATGATTTTCTTGGCTTGGCAGAGATTATCAGTCAACTATTCTGCATAATGTGTCTTTTCTGTAGATGAAATAGGCAATTTCTGTCCAGTGGCTACCTAGCAACAACATACAACCTCACCTGGAGGTAGAGATGCTCAGCTGTTTCTTTGAATCTACAAATGGAGAGTTGTTTGGAACAAATATTTGTCCACAACAAGTAGATAAATAACATTAAATGTCACATTCTGTAAATTTCTGACATTTTTGAAAACATCCATTTATGTAAAGTAATCTGGACTGTTGTCTGTTAACTACTCTCAGCTATTTCTAAGCAAAATATCTTGCAAACACCCCAGCAATTAACTGAGAGCTAAGACTTTGCTATCTGGCCTTTAACTCATAGGCTCAATCATCTCAAATCAATTTGTAATGGCATTTGTGTAAGGACTGGGTGCAAGCCTTGTACTTTTAAATTTTTTGTAACAATAGAGGAAATTTATATCAATGAAAACTCTGATTCGGCATCTTAAAGATTGTTATCAGGTGAGATTATGGCTACAAAATCAATTCTAGCAATTTCTTATTAAATTCTGATCATTACAAAATTCTCCCAGAAAGGCAACCTTAGAATAACCACCTTCAAACCCCAAGCCCAGGGAACTGGGACAATGACTCTTCGTAACTTCTTCCTAATAATTATGGACATTGAGATATCTTGAAGTGGAAAGGGTGGGGAAAATGAGTGAGTTAGTTGTGCCTTAAGATGGCTACAACCACCATTGTTATAGAGTCTGATGATGTCTGTGTCCTGACTGGATCCCACTGAAAGTTCATGAGATCAGGAGTTCAAGCAGGTCAGTTCAACATGTATGACAATCTCACCAAAGCTGTACACTCTGTAATATACAAATCTCAAAACAAAATTTTAGTATCATCAAGGTATGATGTCCAGACTAGTTAGGATGAAATTTTGCCCCAAACATAAGTCTTTATTCTTGCCATGTGAGGGATGGCACAAATGGTATTTTTTGTTTGATTCACTTGAATTTATTTTCAGGGGATCTGCCTCTATTAAATCTGATTCATAAAATTCTGAAAGATGTGTATACACACATCACTAATGCAAAGACAAAACTTTTCTCCCAAATCAGTATATCCATCAGTCAGCAACCAGAAAATCTTGTATCTTGACTTCTCTTCTAGAGGAGTAATAAAACAACCAAAATCTCATAATTCTACTCATTTTGAAAATCTGTATTCTCTCCTTCTAACTTTAAAAACAATTTAATCACACTTTTATTAATACCTGCTAATAAGAAGCAGGCAGTATTTCAACCAGGATTTTAAGTCAACATTTCTGTGGAGCCAGCATTTAAAGAATATGATTTTCCTATAGACTGTATTATATCATCTATACTGCTATGCTCTCTGCCTGGAGCTACAGACATATATTTTATTAATATCTGTTATACCATGTGTCTGTTCTGCTCTCAGCTTGGAGCCACAAACTTCTATTAATTAATATCTGTTCATAGCAGGCACTTACCACTCCTCTCTACTTGGAGTCAGTATTTTTCTATTCTGGATCATGGAAGAAATTCCCCACATGATTCAGACAAAAATCTGTATATAAGTCTATTCTAAAAGCAAATAATCCCAATTTAAAAAATTCACAATTCAATCAATATCTGCCCCAAGAAGTAGGCAGCTTCCATTCTCTGATTCTCTGATTCAGAGCAGCCATCTTGTTTCTTTTCACAGCAGGAGACCTCAGAGTTCTCTTTCTTTGTTTCAAGGTTTCTGGTTTCAGTGCTTGAGTCATCACATGACTGGACCCTGCACTGATTGCTCTTGTTAATGAAATAAAAAAGGGGGAGAGGCAGAAAGCCGTAGGGGCTGCTTAGCAAGAATCTGACATTATCTAAGGACCAGGAAGTGGGCTGCTTGGCAGAAATATGTCATTGGCCAAGGACAAGGATGTAGGCTTCAGGCAGGAATCTGACACTAGGCTAGAACAAAGAAGTAATTTCACCAGGAATCTAAATCTTAGGACAGAACAAAGAAGTAACTTCAGGCAGGAATTTAAATTTTAGGCTAGAACAAGAAATAGGCTTCAGACATGAAAATGACTTTGGGCTAGGACAGGAAAGTTGGCTCAGATATTTTGGTCATCCGAAAAATCCCTTAGAAACAGTGATAATGGGAGTGTTCAAGGAATGTTTTATATTGCATTGCTTGTTCTTTGACTATTTGTGTTTATTGTCTTGCTTGTTCATTGACTATTTCTATTTGTTGCTATACTAGTCCCTCAACCTAGAACTGATCTTAATACTTGCATGTAATTCAAATGATATAAAAGCAAAAGGAGTAGGGGGATGTGAAAGGGGTTCTATGTAGGGGAAATGCAGAAAAGGGATGACATCTGAAATATAAATAAATAAAATCCGATAAAAATATAAATATAAAAATAAAATAATTTTTAACTCATAGGCTAAGGATCTTAAATTTTTAGTGGATTCTATGGACCCAAGTTGGTTCATCACCTGTATCATGAAATATTTTTAAAAAAGCAATTCATGCTACTGCGGACAAGACACAGGTGGACAGGTCAGCCTGTTCTCAACCAGACAGACAGGCCTAACCCTAACCCTAAGCCTAACTTAACTTATAAGTTATGATGCTAGTTACCGTACCCAACAATTGTGTTGCCTTTTGATTTTACACTAAGATTGTGTGGTGTTTTTCTGCAGGCAGCAATTCAACTGAGTTCCAGAGAAAGATATAGTGGTAGAGCAAGGGTTTATGAGAAGTGAACCACAGCTAGCCATGGGAATTTGGAAGAGTAGGGCTGGTGTTGCAATAGCCCACCTTGAAAATTTAGTGTGTGGGTGGAAAGAGAGAATTCAGAGCTCTGAGAACATGTTGGCCTGTCTACTGATGCTTTGCTGGTGGTAGCGTGAATATATATATATATCCCACTACAGTCCTCCACTACTGATTAATCATCTTCTGCTCTTAAGTAGCCTATCCTTCCTGTTTGTTCTCATGAGAATTGGGTGTATCCTTTCTCTGACTCATTCTTTCAAACATTGATTACATTCTCTGCCCATTAATTAGAGGTCACTTTCAATATTGCTGCTTTTTTCTAAGAACTAACTTTGCCTACATTGTTAGAGACTAAAGTTGTATACTAAAGTCTTGTCTGTAGTCCATCAAGATGATAAATGTGTAGCATACCAGATGGATTACACAGATCTAGAAGGGCTTTGGATGTGAGCCCTTGCCAGAGCAGCCATTTTTCTGGATTAAAATTCCTCTACAATCACAATGGTATACATAGGTCACTACATTGCCAAACTTTTCCTCAGACAAGTTTTATACTTACCAGTAAGTAAAGCATAAGTAATTTTAAAAAGAAGTAAATGATCTAGTAATTATTAAAGTATTCAAATACTGAAAGACTAAATATTAGTCTAAGCAATATTTGCTTGACTGTTTATATTGAAAAATAAGCAAAAAAGCACTATAATTTTCTTTTCCCAATGGAAAGTTTTTTTCATAATATTCACCTGTCATTAATTTTAACCTGGAATATTCCAATATTTTCTGACAATAAAAATACATGTTAACTTTAAAAGGGAAAGAGGGAAACCTCCCTGCTCTCTGTGCCCTCTGGGCCAAGCCAAACAATTTATGTCACTTAAATTTGGGTACATTGTGCATTTATTTTAATTAAATTCCAGAAATTTTTTCTTTATTTCTTCCCTGACCCAGAGATCATTGAATCTAGAATTGTTCAATTTCCAGGAGCTTACAGGGTTCTGGTGTTTCTGGTGTTGAAATCAGCTTTAGTTCGTGGTGATCTGATAAGATAAAAGAAATTTCTTCAATTTTCTTATGTTCGTAGTTTTCTTTGTGACTGACTATATGGTCAGTTTTAGAGGAGGATCCATGAGGTGCTGAGAAGAAGGTATATTCTTTTATGTTTGGGTAAAATATTGTATAGATGTCTTTTAGGGCTATTTGATTTATTATATCTGTTGGTTTTATTATTTCTCTGTGTAGTGGATTAGTTGTTTTGGATTTCCTGTCAGTGTGTGAGAGTGGGGTGTTGAAGTCTCCCATTATTAATCTGTTGTCTTTGATGTACTGTTTAAACTATATTTACTTGACAAGTGTTTTTATGCCCTTGTGTTTGGGGCATAAATGTTCAGAATTGATATATCATCTTGACAGTATTTTTCTTTGATATTTTTGAAGAGTCTTACTCTGCCTCTGTTGATTAATTTTGGTTGAAAGTCTATTTTATTAGAATAATTATCTAATTTATTTTAATAGATACTAATCTATTAATTAATACATAAGTCATACTTGATTTTTGGTTCCTTTTGCTTGCAAAACTTTTTCCAGTTTTTTGCTCTGAGGTAAGGTCTATCTTTTCTGCTGAAGTGTGTTTTTGTATGAAGCAGATTAATGGATCCTGTTTTTAAATCCATTCTGTTAGACTGCCTTTTGTGGGGAATTGAATCCATTTATATTGAGAGATATTAAAGACCAGTGATTTTTATTTCATGTTATTTTGATGTTGTTGTTGTTGTTGGTGGTGGTGTGTGCATATTTGTGTTTGTGTATGTGTTTTTCTTCTTTTTGATGGTATAGAATCACTTATTTTCTGTGTCTTCTTAGATGTAGTTATCTTTCTTGGGTTGGAGATTTCCTTCTCCCATTTTTTTTTGTAGAGCTGAATTTGTGTATAGATATTGTTTCCTTATCTATGGTCATTGAGATTTTGCTATGTACATTAGCCTTGGTTGGTTCCTATGGTTTCTTAGTGGTTGCTAAGTATCTGACTGGGCCCTTCTAGCCTTTTGAGTTTCTGTTGAGAAGACAGGTGTAATTTTAACTCTCTCAGAAAGACTTTGTGAGTTACCTGGCCATTTTCCTTGCCAATTTTAATATTCTCTTGTTGTTCTATAGATTTTGTGTTTTGATTATTATGTGCCAGGAGAATTTTCTTTTCTGTCCCAGTCTAATTAGTGTTTTATAAACTTCTCGTATGTTTATAGGCATCTCTTTCTTTAGATTGGGAACATTATCTTCTGGGATTCTCTTGAGAACATTTTTCTGGGACTTGGAGCTGGAACTATTCACCTTCTTCTATTAATATTATTCTTAGATTAGGCCTTTTCATGCTATCCCAGATTTCCTGAATGTTTTATGACAGGAATGTTTTAGATTTAACATTTTCTTTGGCTGATGCAGCATCAGTTTCTTCTATTGTATCATCTACACCTGAGATTCTCTCTTCTAACTCCTGTATTCTGTTGGTGATGCTTACATCTTTTGTTCATGTTCTCTTTGATGTATTTTCTGTCTCCAGGGTTTTCTCAGTTTGTCTTTACTATATTGCTTCTATTTTTGCTTTCAGGTCTTGCACAATTTATTTATTTTTTCACCTGTTTAATTATGTTTACTTGTAGTCTTCAAGAGATTTATTGTTTTTTCATTAAAGACATTTATCTGTTTGGTTATATTTTCCTGTATTTACTTAAGGAATTTATTTATTTCCTCTTCAAATTCCTCTATCATCTTTATAATATTGGTTTTAAGAGCATTTTTTTGTGTGTTTTGATTGATAAAATAACCAAGGCTTGCTACAGTAGGGTAGCTATGCTTTGAACATGCCATATTTCTATGGCTTTTGTTGATTGTGCTTTTTTGAGGTCCTTTAGCTATCTGGATGGTTTTGGTCCTTAGATGTTCTTGTTTTAGTATGTAATGGGAGCAGAATGAACCTCCGTGGTTCTGGTGTGTCAGTTCTCTGATGAGTATCATTTGGGTGTATGTTTCTGGACCTGCAGTTTTGTATAATTCAGGAAGCTCAAGTATGATGACAGTGGGTGGAAAGGTGGAAGAGAATGGAGGTCTCCCTGGGATATCAGGCTGTTAAGGGCAGCTTTGCTTGATCAGAGGTCTCAGAGAGCATAGAAGAGGGGTGAAGAAAGGGAATCTAACCTGTGTGGGTTAGGAGTCTGATCAAGGTGATGGCTAGGTGCTCTTTTGTATGCTGTGCTGCTCTGTCATGCACTCTTCTCAACTACAGTGACTGAGTCTAGAATAGTCATTTTAATACTACAGGTAATGTCCCAACCATTGGGCAAGATATCATTTTGAAAAGAAATTGGAGGTTCCCAAATGGAAAACACATCACATGCTGTTCCTTTAAAATTTGGAGGAGTGAGGGGAGTGTTGACTTTTCAGCCAAGCAAAGCTGTGCAGTTTCGGAACTAGGACAGGAGTCTGTTCTACTGTGGCATAAATGGTTCTAGGGTTTGTTGCTTAAGGTTAGAACACACACTGGGACATGGGTGTTAAGGTAATTATTCAGCTGAAGCTCTCTCATGATCTGGGCTGTTGTGGAGAGCTTATATCAGGATGCTGAGACCTCCTGCTGGGATAGGGCAGGCAACAGAGAGCAAGCTTAAATAAGATAGGAATGGAGGGATTGACAGAAATTAAGAACTCAGTGCTATGCAAGCAACCAGATTCTTTGAATTCCTGAGAATCCCAGAATAGCTTGTAGTGATATTTATTCATAAATTATCCTGAAATCAGGCTCATACAAAAAATAAAATTGAATTTAACTGAAATTAAATACATAGGAAATGATGTTAATTCAAGGTATATAAAGAGAAATTATATATTCACAGATACTACTTTCCGTAGGATGGATGAAAAAAAAAAAAAAGGAAACTGCACTGCTTTAAGGACAGAATGGAGAAATAGTGGTAATTATTTAAGTGTTTTTAAATATACATGGAAGAATAAAGAAAATCAGGGTTTTGATCTCAAATGTAGGAAATAAAGGCATGAAGATAGAGAGAACCCCTATTCCAACAAATAAAAATAATTGTTTAAAATTGCTATAATTGCTTTGAGTGGTTTTAATTATTAAAATAAATGTGGTTACAAGTTTGGCGGTATTAATGACATTACTAATTCTCTGGGAGAGGTCAGAGTAGAGCCGGCCCTAAGAAAAAGAGGCTAAAAATTGAACCACTAGATTTTGAATTGCTGGACAAAGAACATGCTATTTTGGGAGAGAGGCTTCATACTTGTGTTAATAGGAAAGGAGAAAAGGCCTTCGACTTCTTCCAAAGTAATATGGATTTGATATACAAGGGGAAGATCCACTGAACATCTTGGCTTCAGACAGGAAAGAAAAATTCAAGAAGACCAAACAGGGATGGGTAAATTATTGATCCCTCCACAGGGAAACAGCCCTGAAACTGGCTTAGACATAGCAAGTCTCTAACCAAAACTTGAGCTGAAATTAGCCAATAAAACTTCTTGCTTACTTAATTCATACAATTTATTAAGCTATTCTTCACATAGCATAAATAAAGATTTATTACAGTTGGTTATTTCTGGGAAAAAACTCTTTGGGGGGGGTGGGGAGGGAGTCTGGCAGCTGGGACAAAGCTGCAAGGGCACCGCCGGCAGACATGGAGGGTCCCACATTCATGCAGCCGCTGCAGCTGGCAGCGGTAGCAGTTCAAGGTTCCAAAGGCTAAGAGCCTGGCAGCTTCAGGCCCAGGAGATACGTGGAGTCCGGTTTTCCACAGCTTTTATTGTTCATGGTGTGATGAATGGGTTTAGACGGTGTACACTTCCCCCCACAAAGTCAGGGGCCCTGGCTTTTTATAGGGAGGGGGGAAAAGGGGAGGGAATAACTTAATTAGCTATACCCTCTGGCCTTTAGATAACTCATTAGTATTTAAATCTCTGGAGGTGGAGACCTCTACCTGTGTCCTACGTGATTGATGGTGCATGTTAAATGGAGTTACCTCGTCCAAGGCCCGACAGTTATTGATCAAACTCACTCATAAAAAGACAGTTGCTCAAAGAAGAAGCAAAGATTCATCTTTCATTGATGTGTGCATCTTGCACAATCCATACAAATATTCCTATAGAATTGATTGTAGGAGTCATATACTACAGAATGAAACACCAAGGTGCAGCTCTGACAAGGTTCATCCTTAGGAATGTTGAAATGACCCGCTATACCAGCTCCGTGTCTGACTTGATGCTATTTCTGGAGAACAGCTGCAGGAATACCTGCTGATTCTTGATGACCTCATTTTATCCAGCCATTCAGACAGATTCAGTCAGGACTTCAGTTAAGCCCCAAGTTTTCTAAGCATACAAAGACTGGATGACAAATTCTTAAGATAGCTTTTTTAAGTGGCTGTTCAAATGATTCTAGAACAGACAAGGAAAACCACAGAATTTAGTAAGTAGTAACTTGGAATTCTCTGTGGAAGGTAGGTTCTAGAAGCATGGAGTCTAGATAGCTGCCTGGTTATTGTGTTAAATAAGATATATTAAAATAGAGTAGCTGTGTATGGGTGTCCTTCATTTGGAAACATAAACCATGAAGGTGGGTAGCTAATCCGGACTTGGATTTATTAATTAAATATTAGTACTTCACAATAAAAGCCATGATAAATGGGGAGTTCATAGCAACATGTGCCTCCATAAAGAAAATAGAAAGTTTTATCAGCAATTTAAAAGTACAACTAAAAGCTCTAAAAAGAAAAAAAAGGAAGGAAGCAAATCAAAGAGGAATAGAAGGCAGCAAAGAATAAAAATTAGGGCAGAAATCAGTTAGAAACAAAGAAAGCAATCCAAAGAACCAAGAGCTGGTTCTTTGACAGAATCAACAAGATGGATGAACCCTTAGCCAAACTTACTAAGAGATCAGGAAACAGTATCCAAATAAAAAAAATCAGTATTGAAATGGAAGGCATAACAACTGACATTGGGGAAATTCAAAAAATCATTAGTCTTTCTTCAAAAGCCTGTATTAAAAAAAAATGAAAAATATTAATGAAATTGATAATTTTCTAGACAGATTATTGCTTACCATTAAGTCAAGATCAGGTAAACTATTTACAAAGTACTCGAGATTTTACAGAGAAAGAAGCAGTCATTAAAAGCCTCCCAACCAAATAAAACCCAGGATTAGACGATTTTAGTGCAATAGTCTTTCTACCTGACATTAAAAGAAGAGTTAGTACCAATACTCCTCAAAATATTCTATGAAATAGAAACAAAAAGAACACTGCCAAACTCATTCTTTGAGTCCACAGTCACCCTGTGGACTAAACCACACAAAGACTCAACAAAGAAATAGAACTTCAGCCTGATTTATCTTACAAACATTGATGCAAAAATACTCAATAAAATACTTGAAAGCAAATCTAGGAACATATCAAGACATCACACATCAATATCAAGTAGGCTTCATCCAGGGATGCAAGAATGGTTTGATAACTAAAAATCTATCAACATAATTCACTATATAAACACAATGAAAGAAAAATTTACTTGATTATCTCTTCAGATGTCTAAAAAACATTTGATTAAATCCAGCACTTCTTCATGTTAAAGGTTTTAGAGAAATAAGATATAAAAGACATATACTTAAACATAATCAAAGCAATATATGACAAGCCAATAGCCAACATCAAACTCAATGGAGAGAAAATTAAAGAGTTCCACTAATATCAAGAGAAGTACATTGCAGCCAACTCTCCCTATTTATTCAATATAGTACTTGAAAATCCAGTCAGACCAGTAAGACTACTAAAGTACATGCAGGGATTCCAAATTGAAATGGAAGAAGTCAAAGTATCACTATTTGTGATATGATAAGTAGCCTCAAAAAATTCTATTAGAGAACTCCTACAGTTGATAAAACACATTTAGGAAAGTGGCTGGATACACAATCAACTCAGTGAAATCAGTACCCTACCTTTTTACAAATGACAAATGAGCTGAGAGAAAAGTTAGGAAACAATACTTTTTATAGTAGTCACAAATAATATAAAATACCTCAGTGTAACTCTAACCAAACAAGTGAATGATTTATATTACAGGGAATACATGTCCTTGAAGCATGAAACTTAGAACATATCAGAAGATGGAAAAAACTCCCATGCTCATGGATAGGTGAGATTAACATAGTAAAAATAAACATCTTACCAAAAGAAATCTGCTGATTCAATACAATTCCCATCAAATTCCAACACAATTCTTCACAGACATGGAAAGATCAACTTTCAACTTCATATGGAAAAGCAAAAAACCAAAGATAGCCAAAACAATTCTGTGCCCCGCGCAATCGTCTCGCCAGCAAGAACGCTCCCCTGGATCTTATTAAAATAGGATCCGGGCCTTTCCAGTGTCCGGTCAAAACATTCTTCCATTTGACCATCTCTTTTGGCCTGTCAGGCTCTAAACAATGACGGTCAGCTGCCGTGTGGCCTTGACTGTCCAGATTTAAAAAATTAAGGATAAAAAGTGCTATAGAAAGGGTGACTCATGGCACTGAGGGTAGAGCTTCCTCGACTCCCCCCTTTTGTTTTATTAAATAGGACTTAAGAGTGCAATGAGCCCATTCTGTAATGCCTTGTCCTTGAGGATTGTATGGTAGACCTGTTAGATGGGTCACCTCCATTTGGTGGCAGAATTGTCCAAACTTCTGAGAAGTGTAAGCTGGTCCATTGTCAGTTTTAAGAATTTTAGGTTTTCCCCAGGAACTCCATGCCTCGAGGCAATGTTGAATAACATGGGCAGCCTTTTCTCCGGCCAATGGGGAAGCAAATATAGTTCCAGAACAAGTATCAATGGAAACATGTAAATATTGCAATTTGCCAAAGGATGGGATGTGAGTAACATCCATTTGCCAAATCTGTAGTGGCTGAATTCTTCGTGGATTAATTCCTACATGAGGCACTGGCAAAAATTGACAACAATTTTGACATTGAGTCACTACATCCTTAGCCTCTTTTCTGGTTATGTCAAATCTCCGACATAAAGTCTCAGCGGTTACATGAAATCTTTTATGGAAATCTTTGGCCAAGGTCAACTTTGGAGATAGGGCGACAGCTATTAACTTTGTGGCTTGGTCTGCCAGGTCATTTCCACGGGACATTGGTCCTAGTAGACCTGAGTGAGCCCTGATGTGTGTAATAAAAACAGGAGATCTCCTATTGACTAGGGTAAATTGAATCTTTTGAAAAACTTCTATAAGTCTACTAGAGGGCTTAATTAATCCAGCAACTTCTCGAACTTTAACTGCATTTACTACATAAAAGGAATCTGAAGCAATATTTAAAGGACCTGGGAAGGTTTCAAGAACCTCTAATACTACCAAGCATTCCACAACTTGAGGTGAGGTCTCATGGTATTATTTGGCTGTTACTTCATTATTAACTACATAGGCACCCACACCTGTTTTTGACCCATCTGTGTAAACAACCACTCCATCTGGGAGCGGCTTCTGAGATATACTATGCGGAAACACAATAGCTTGAGTTAAGGCAAATTGTAAAATAGGATGTTTAGGATAGTGATGATCTATTTGACCATTAAAGAAGGTGACCAACACTGCCCAAACATCAGAGGTAGCAGTTAATATTTGAACCTGATGTGTAGTATATGGCACTATTAAAACCTTAGGATCCCTTCTAAAATGGGTAATGGCTGCTTTTAGCCCACGAAGGGCAAGCTGAGTGACTGCATCTGGATACCATTCAATAATTTTTGCAGATTCTACTGGCGCATGGACGCGACCTCCCTCCGCGCCCTCAAACACTGGAAAGGCTTGTAACATCCTTCTTTTGTCTTCCTTTGAAAGGAAGGAGTCTGAGCAGCGATTGTCCGCATAAGGCAGAGGGGTGCTGGAGACAATAGGTTGGGAGGGCGCAACAGGCCTAGAGGCCGTGCGGTTCCCATCCCCTGCCTTCCCTTGCTTTCGACTTTGTAGCGGCGGCCGCTTATCTGGATGGTACCTTTTCTCCTCATAGCGGGCCACCTCTTCATCTAAGTCTTCCTCCTCAGAGGGACCCAGTTCCTCCGACTCAGAGCTACCAAACCCCAGGGGCTCCAGTTCCTTTACCAGATAAAGAGGTTTCCTTCTCGGGGCCCTCTCTCCCTTCTTACGTCTCTCTCCCAGGGTGTACTTTCCCTCATCTTTCACTTCCGAGGACTGAGCATCTTTGGAAGGGTCTGTTTTCTTGAGCGTGCCTTTCCTTTTCTCTTTATGAGTTGCTAGCCTCTTATCCCGCTCTGTTTCTGACATGCTGTCTTGTAACTCCTCTAACACTCCCTGACCTGCCACGATAGTTGAGCTGCATTTCTCATCCTGTAAAACCAAAAGGAAGAGAACGAGCGCCACTAGCACAATAGCGAAAGCTTCTGGAACTCCTGCCAACTGGGGAGAGAGATGAGATAAATCAAGACCAAACATGCCTCTCAGAGCTTATCTTTGACCTGTAGTTCTGAATCCTCTCCACAAGCGGAGGCTCTCCTCGGAGCCAGCGATGGTGGGTTCCTGGGTTTCGGCACCAACTGTGCCTCGCCCAATCGTCTTGCCAGCAAGAACGCACGCAGGCACCAGGATCCTTCTGCAGCAAGCGTTTATTGCGATGAAAGGAGGAAGAGAGAGAGCCCCAAGATGGCACTGCTTTATATACACCCTAGGGTGGCGTGGACATATCTGATTGGCTGCTTGCTCATAACCCCGTATGACGCCCTGGGCTGGGCAGTGACTTGGCGTGCTTTCACCACTTGCACATGGGCAATTTACTTGTTTACCCATGGGAGCGCCGGATGCCAGCGCCATCTTGTAATGGTGAATGCTGTCACCGCTCACTGCGGCTCTCTACACAATTCTAAACAAAAAGAACATTGGGATAAATCACCATCCCTAACTTTAAGCTTTAGGGATGACTACAAAGCAACAGTGATAGAAAAAAAAAGGAACTCCATGGTTTTGGTAAAGAAACAGATATTTGATCAATGGAATTAAATCAAAGACACAGAAATAAACCCATACACCTATGGACACTTGATTTTTTATAGAGAAGCCAAAACCATACAATGGAAAAATTAAGGCATCTTCAATAAATGGTGCTGGACTAACTGAATTCTACATGTAGAAGAACGCATACAGATCCATATCTATCACATCACACAATACTCAAGTACAAGTGGATACTCGACATAAGACTGGATATTCTAAATCTCATAGAAGAGAAAGTGGAAATAATCTTGAATGAATTGGTACAGGACACAACTTCCTGAACAGAACACAAATGGCTCAGGCTCTAAAAACAATTGATAAATGGGACCTCATGAAACTAGAGATCTTTTGTAAGGCAAAAGACACTGTCAATAGGATAAATCGGCAGCATACAGATTGGGAAAGCAATTTTAGCAACCCTACATTTGACAGAGGTGTAATATCCAAAATTTACAAAGAAATCAAGAAGTTAAACCACCAAAATAACAACCCAAATAACACAATTTAAAAATGAAATACAGAACTAAACTGAGAATTCTCAACAGAGGAATCTCAAATGGCTGAGAAGCACTTAAAGAAATGTTCAAAGTTCTTAGTCATCAGGGAAATCCTAATCAAAATATCTCTGAGATTCTGTCTTATACCTGTCAGAATGGCTAAGATAAAAAACTCAAGATATAGCATATGCTGGTTAAGATATAGAGCAGGGGAACATGTCTTCATTGCTGATGGGAATACAAACTTTTACGACCCTCTTTGGAAATCAATTTGGTGATTTCTCAGAAAACTGGGAATAGTTATGACTCAAGACTCAGCTATATCACTTTGGGCATATAGCCAAAAGATTTTTTAATATCTCACAAAGAAACTTGTTTAGCTATATTCATAACAACTTTATTCAAAATAGCCAGAAAAAGGACACAATTTAGAATGGATAAACAAAATATAGTACACTACACAATAAAATACTATTTACCTCTTACATATAAAGACATCATGAATTTTGCAGGAAAAAGGATGAAACTTGACAATATCATTCTGAATAAAGTAACCCAGTCCCAAACAGACATACATAGTATGTGGTCACTTATAAATACATATTAGCCCTAAAATTCAGGTATTATGTTACATTCCACACAAAGGATCTAAATAAGAAGGGGGTTCCAAGTCAGGAAGCTTGAACCAGACTTAGAAGTAGGAATAAAATAGTCATAAGAGGCAGATGGATGGAGGAATTCTGGGAGGGAGGGGAAATGTGGAAGGATATAAAGGTGTTCATTATCAGGTGTGGATGACAGGAGAGATGGTTAGATGGCCATAAAAATGAATGGAAATCTACCACTGACAGGGGTGAAAAGTTGAGGAGCATCTCCAGGGTAAGACTGAGACCTGTGATGATGGTGGCACCCAAGATTCAATAGGGGTGGTTATAGCTGTGACTCACAACATTGGAGATATGGAACTTGAAGAGGCCACCTCCTTTAGACAGGCAACAATCCCAGTGGAGTGACAGAGATGACAACCCACTCACAGATTTTCAGCCCCAAACTTATCCTAGATACAAGAAATGCAGGCATGTGTGATGGAGCAGAGCCTGAGGGAATCGCCAACCAATAATGGGCCCAACTTGAGATCCATCTCATGGGCAGGAAGCAATCCCTAACACTATTAATGATACTGTTATGCTTACAGACTGAAAGACTCTATCCAGCAGCTGACTCACACAGATACAAACACCCACAGCCAAACAGGGAATGGCACTCGAGGACTCTTATAAAAGAGTCAGAGGAAGGATTCCCTGCCCAAAAGGGGAAAGGAATGCCACAGGAAGACAAAGGCAACTAAAATGGACCCTCAGGGTTCTCAAAGTCTGAACCACCAGCCAAAGAACAAACATGGGTTGAACCTATGTCTTTCACACTCATATTTAGGAGATGTGTAGTTTGGTCTTTGTGTGAATCCCAAACAACTAGAATTGAGGCCATCTCAAATGCTGTTGCATGTATGAGGGATACGTTCTACTAGACCTAGCCACCCAGAAACTTGAAGTTCCACTTTCAAGTTTTATTGGGGGATGCTCAGGAGTCATCCCCTCTGAGGAGAAGGCTGAGGGTGAAGGAATGATTATGTGAGGAGGTGACCAGGAAGAGATCAGTGAACAGAATATAAAGTTGAGTAAGTAAAAATATAAATTAAAAAGCAGTGAGAGGAAAACTTTATTTACATGATTAAAAAAGCTTTATCAAATTTTTTTTATCCAACACTATGCTTTATTGAAAAACACCACAGTTTTCCCACAAAGAAATGATTTTAAACTATCCTCATATTTTACTATATCTTAATCTGATGTCTATCTATTGCACTGAGAAAAACTAAATTAAAAGCCACATTGATTTTAATGGAAATGAGTATATTTTCATATTCAGGTGATGTCATAAAGTATGTGAAACATAGAAAGATTGTTTACAAAAAGTTAATGAAAGTCATGATTGACCAAACTACTTTACAACCAATGTATAACCAATCATGCCCAAGACTCTGAGAACATCATGGAAGATGGGGTGGAAAGACTGCTAGAGCCAAATGAGTGCCATGAAAGCCTGGACTATGAGCATGCAATGGTTATTGCACCCACGAATTCACAATTGCTATGGTTACCCCCACTAGATCTGTAGAATATCAATCCAAGTAAAAATTCATCATGTCTCCCCAACTGAGGATTTAATGATAGTTGTACTAGCAATTTTCCTTCATCTACATATGTCCCACAGTGGTGCTGTAGTTGCAGAGCCCAGAAGCAGGCACTGGATTCAATGACATTGAAATTACAGATAAGTTTTAGGTATCATATGGCTACTGGGAATTGAATTCTGGTCTTCAATAACAGTGTTCTTAATGACTGACTATGTACATGGAGTTGTAAATCTCATAAAATCAGGTCATAGGCCTTAGTGCAGAAACTACAGCTCTTCTTACTAAATGGACATGTGATGCTTATCTAATTGCCCGCTAGGTTCTTACATTAATAGCCATAGATTACTGATGTCAGTGGTTGTCACAGGTTTATTTTACTGTGGGAAAAGTGTAACACAGAAAATTATAATTAGACAAAGTTTTTAAGAGTGAATGAAGAACTCTCACTCCTAAATGTGATAGCTAAATAACACACTCAAAGGCTTCTGGGAAATCAAAGAAAGGAGTGGGGCAGAAGAAATACAAAACATATATTGGATATGTGGATATTAGTAAAGAACTTATACTGCTCCTGAGACAGACATGAGTTCAGGTTCTAGACCCTGTCAGTTGGGTCAACTCCCTGTAACTTTAGATACAGGGGATCCAACACCCAATTCTGACCTTCATAAACACTTTATACATACACTCAGACACATATATGCACATATATTTAAATGATTATAAATAAAACCCTTTAAACACTAGAAGGTCTATTAAAAATGTAGAGACATATAGAAAGTTGCCTGTGGGGCATGACTAGGTCATTGCATTCATGAAGTTATAGCAATTGTGTTAAATGACCCAAGGTCTACAGAGAACAAGAACCATAAACACTAAACCATGGAGAATGGAAGTGTTGAGAGGTCCTTTCTCTACTGATAGTTACTGGTATCCAGGGAAGGAAGAGGCATTTTTTTTAGTAGTGTAGAGAGTGAAAAGGGGCTCATATTTCTGTAAATAGCTCTGTAATCTATGTTATTTTATAATCAACACTTACTAAATTTATTTACCCACAATGTTTTAAAAGTCATTAGAGTATAAGGAAGTATAATTTGGAAGAGGAAGGGAGAACAAGTGTGGTAGAGAAACAAGACTAGGTAGTAAGAGCCAAATATAAGCAACACACACACACACACACACACACACACACACACACACACACACACTTATTATATGGTAACATGTATATTA
Source organism: Rhabdomys dilectus (assembly GCA_019844195.1). Taxonomy (NCBI): domain Eukaryota; kingdom Metazoa; phylum Chordata; class Mammalia; order Rodentia; family Muridae; genus Rhabdomys; species Rhabdomys dilectus. The sequence goes on along the minus strand of JADRCG010000169.1, from coordinate 117,848 downwards.
TTTGTGAACTAGTCGCTGTACTTAATGTGTGGTGTTTGCTTGCATATATTAAAGGTTGAGATTTTCTCCTCTCTAGTCTCTTAGCAAGTTGTCTGGAATGTACAATGTATTCTGGTTCAATGCTTATTCAATGCCCTCCCCCCAAATAAAACATACTAAAAAGTACAATAATAACATAATAAAATTTTTTATACAAACAGGAAATAATGAAAATATAAAAATATGAATTACTATCATTATTCAGGTGCATATATCCACATAATTTTAAAAAAATAAAAATAAATCTTTAAAAATAAAGATTTATTTCCTAAAAAGGAAATAAGTGATTTAAAAAAAATTTAGTGTGATGGTGCTATATGCTTTAATGACAGCATGCAAGAAGGAGAAGAACATAGATTCTGTGAATTCAACATCAGCCTAGTGTACAAGTTAGTTTCAGGCACGGCAGAGATAATTTTAAGTTAGTGTTTGAAAAAAACTTAGCATGACTTTCTAAAGAGAACAGGAATGAAAAAATCATTAATCAAACAAAATATATTGTGAGGAGCCGACAGAAGGTGACTATCATCTTTGCAGCCATCTTGAGCCATATACCCTGACAAGAGACTTGATTACAATAGCCTACAACAGCTGAGCACACTCTGATAACATCTTGTATTAGATACCCAGGATCTTCCGTGGGATGTGTGAGACTTAAAGGTGTGACTTAGAGATCAGATTTAGAGATAAGACCTAAGGGCGTGACTTAAGGGTGTGACTTAGAAGTGAGACATATAAAAGGGAGAGGCAGACAGAAGAGTATAGTACAACTTGGAGTTAGTTATTAGGCATTAGGTAGCAGGCACTTGGAAGAGAACTTGGAACTGGAAACTTGGAACTTGAAGGCACTAGGGACTAGGAACTAGGGACTAGGAACTCAAGACTTGGGACTTGGACTAGGAAGAGAGACTGAAGAATAAATGGGATTGAATCACACTCTGTCTGGTCTCCATTCTTCGAGTCAGTCCTCACTCACTCTCTCTTACTGAACCCTGACCTGCGGACCGGAGCAGCTTGGGGGAGTGCTGGCTCTAACAACTTAGCCTCCAAGGCTTTTGGCAGTGCAGTCCTCGACATTTTGGCGCCCAAGTGTGAGGCAGCTCAGGCCGCAACAATATATAGTAAACATTTAAATAATAAATTCTCTATACTACAAATTGACAGTCAACATTATTTTCAATGGAGAAAAATTCAGGCAATATCATTAAATTAAGTAAAATAATGAGTGAGAGAGGGCTATTCACCATCTCCACTCCTTTTCAATACAGTGCTCTCTCTCTAATACATATATGGCTGGCAGTAGCCCAGAGACTCTGTAAGGGATGGGCATTTATTCCACTGTGCTCCCGGAATCCAGGCTCCTAACATGTGGCATGGAACCTGCACCGTTCAGTCACATAGGACATTGCATTCACTCCCAGAGAGGTTTATGTCATCCTATACAGGTAGAGGGCCTTACTACAGGCCTCAGCCTCAAGAGATTTTCATATTAATGAGTTACCTAAAGGCCAGAGTTCATAGCTAATTAAGTGACCCTTCTCCCCCTCTCCCTCCCTATTTAAGTCAGGTACCCCCTGGCTTAAATGAGGGTGCACATCCAGACCATCTGTCATCTGCCATGTCAAAAAAGCTCCTGGAACCCCAGACTTTCTCGTGTCACTGGGGCCTGCAGTCGTGCTGCCATTGTGAAGGACTTCTCTGCATTCCAGCCACAGGAGGCACCATTCAAGCCAAGTGATTAGAACAAGTGAACACTACCTGTGAGTCACCATCAGAGCCCTCTCTTTCCCCCTCATCTCTCTTGGTGTGTGGGCCAGCACAGTGCCTGCCTGCTCCTCATCTCCATTCTGTTGTGGCCTCACAGAGCCCAAGAATTGAGACCAATCAGCCCCCAGCTGCCTCCAGGCCTGGGGGTCCCCACTGGAGAGCCCTGCACCCCCACGGAATCAGGCTGAGTTCACTCCCTGCCCGGGAGAACCCTGGCGACTTCTCATGGCACACAGGGTGTCTCACAGAACGAACTCAGTCAAGGTCCCCAAGCTCCAGTCTCATCTGAGCAGTGGGAGTCACCAACCACCCAACAAGATTCAGAAACTCATACCCATGACCACGCACAAGCTATCATTCACTACAAACACACACACACACACACACACACACACACACACACA
>JADRCG010000169.1:4456-107361 GCA_019844195.1 Rhabdomys dilectus | reverse complement strand
CCTGTAAAACCCAGGGCAGTCCTGAATTAAATAGCAGGGAGAGAGGGGGGAGGGGCTAGGGAAGTATACTTAATTGACTCCACCCTCTGGCCTTCAGGTACCTCATTAGTATGTAAATCTCTCTAGGGCCTCGGGTTTGTTACTCATGCCCTCTACCTGTGCCCTATGTGACTGAAGTGTGCAGGTTGACTGGAGATTAGACCTCATGTCAGGAGCCTAGGTTCTAGGGGCATGGCTGAACACCCACAACCCAAGAACCAGGATACCCTTCCACGGCCTGACATTCTTGTAATGTATTTTGATGGTACTTCAATAAATTTCCTACTTTTATTTAAAAAATATGCCATTGGTTTCCTAAAGAAGATTCTATAAATTCAAAGACATGAGAATTTATAGGTGAAAGTTTAAAGACAGAATATTACCAATGAGGGCCATGAGAGTTTCCTACGAATAGGTTGTGCTATAGAATTTTATACACTTTTATTTACACTTGCAGCATGGATATGTTCTACTTGTACTTCAACACCCCTGTAGATATAGTCACTCTGCTCAAAAACAAGCTGGGAAACACTAGATAAAAGCGCAAATGTCAAAAATAGACATATAAGGCACTGATGTGTGAAATTAGCATAATTTCTTGAATAACATTCACTCCATGATACCACAGAGGATAAGAAAGGAATTTCTTTGTTGCAGATGCAGTTACAGAACCAATTGAACTGGCTTCTATTTGTTTAACTGAGACTAAAGGCCCTCATCCCAGGAATCCCCTGTAGTTTTAATCTCTCTAGTTTTCAGAAACCCATGAAGGTTGAATAATGGAAGGTGCTATGACATGGTGTGACAAATAGCTCCATCTTGTGTCAACAATTTATTGCTCAAAATTTAACCCCAGTAAGAAAAATGTACCTTTCTTTTATTATTTTTACATAGTTGATTTAGTTTTAGAAGCACCTGGTGAAGATTTAATTTCAATATTTTTAATATTTGGGATGGTTTTAATGACAGCTTGTATTTCTTTAGTTCCCCATAACTAAATAGTTATGGGATTATTTAGATAGTTTACGTGATTTTGATTTAACTTTGGAATGTGGTAGCTGTCTAGAAAACCATCAATTCCATCTAGATTTTCCAGTTTTGTTGAGTATAGGCTTTTGTAGTAAGATCTGAAGAATTTTTGAATTTCCTCAATTTCCATTGTTATATCTTTCATTTCTGATTATGTTAATTTGGATACTGTTTCTGCACCCTTTAGTTTGTTTATCTAAGGGTTTATCTATCTTGTTTTTTTTTTGATGAGCTAGCTTTTGTTTTATTGATTCTTTGTAATGCTTTCTTTGTTTCTAACTGGTTAATTTCAGTCCTGAGTTTGATTATTTCCTGCCATCTACTCATCTTGTTTGCAGTTTCTTTTTAATGCATTCAGGCGTGCTGTTAAATTGCTAGTATAGGATCTTGCCAATTTCTTTATGAAGGCATTTAGTACTATGAATTTTCCTCTTAGCACTGCTTTCAATGTTTCCCATAAGTTTGGGTGTTCTGTGCCTTCATTGATAATGATTTTAGTAAGTCATTAACTGCTTTTGTTATGTCTTCTCTGCCCAAGTTATCATTGAGTATAGAGTTTAGTTTCCATGAGCATGTTGTTTTATGCTCTTTTTGTTGTTATTGAAGACCAACTTTAGTCCATGGTTATATGATTGACTGTATGGGATTATTTCAATGCTCTTGTATCTGTTAAGGCTTGTTTTGTGTCTGATTACATGGTCAACTTTGGAGAATGTTCTATGAAGTGCTAAGAAAAGGTATATTCTTTTATTTAGGGGTGACATATTCTGTAGATCTTTGTGAAATACATTTGCTTCATAACTTCTCTTAGTTTTACTATGTCTTTATTTAGTTTTTCTTTCAGTGACATTTCCTTTGGTTAAAGTGTAATATTGAAGTCTCCCACTATTATTGTGTGAGGTCAATATTTGTTTTGTGCTTTAGTAAAGTTTCTTTAATGAATGTGGGTGCCCTTGCATTGTGGAGTAGATTTTCAGAATTGAGAGTTTATCTCTACTTTTCCTTTGATGAGTTTGAAGTTTCTTCTCCATCTCTTTTGGTTGAAAGTCTATCTCATTGGATATCAAAATGGTGATCTAGCATATTTCTTAAAACCATTTCCTTGGAATATTTTTTAGCCTTTTACTCTGAAGTAGTGTCTGTCTTTGTCAGTTAGGTGTGTTTCTTGTATGCAACAAATCCTGGATCCTGTTTATGTATCCAGTCTGTTAGCACGTGCCTTCTTACTGGGGAATTGAGTCTATTAATGTTGAGAGATATTAAAGACCAATGACTGTTAGTTCTCGTTATTTTTATTTTTGGAGATGGTATTACGTGTGTGAGGTTCTCATCTTTTGGGTTTGTTGTGAGATCGTTAATTTCTTCTGTTTTCTTGCACGAACTTACACTTTTATGTATTAAAGCTTTTCATTCTATTATCCACTGTAAGGCTGAATTAGTAGACAAATACTGTTTAAATTTGGTTTTGTCATGGAATATCTTGGTTTCTCCATCTATGGTAACAGAGAATTTTGTTGGGTATAGTAGCCTGGCTGTGTTCTCTTATGATATGTATGACACATGTCCAGGGTCTTCTGGCTTTTAGCACCTCTGTTGAGAAGTCTGGTGTAATTCTGATAGGTCTGCCTTTATATGTTACATTGCCTTTTCCTCATACAGCTTTTAATAATGTTCTTTGTTCTGTAGATTTAGTGTTTTGAGAGGATTTTCTTTTCTAGTTCAATCTATTTGGTATTTTGTAGTCTTGTATGATTATGGCCTTCTCTTTCTTTAGGTTAAGGAAGTTTTCTTCTATAATTTTGTTGAAGATGTTTTCTGCCCTTTGGAACTAGTAATCTTCACCCTCTTCTATTTCTATTATTCTTAGGTTTGATTTTTTTCATTGTGTTCTGAATTTCCTGGATGATTTGAGATTAGTTGCCAAAGACAGAGACAAAAGAGATCTTCTCCTGTGTCCCTGGTTAGGAGAGACTTCCTGTGTTACTGGTTATGGTGAATCTCCTGAGAGACAGCCAGACTTTGAAGTATGAGGCCAGGGTCCATCCCAGTTGCAGATGAAGGTACAGACCTGAGGGCAAATGGGCCCCCACAGAGGAGATAAATCCCATGTCCCACTGGGCTCAGTTGTGGTCCTAACTGGCATGGGTACTTTGACAGGGGTCTCATCTCTGTCCCTGGTTATGACAGACCTCTTGGAATAGAAGCAGGGTGTTTGTCTGGTTATAGCAGAACTCCTGTGAGACAGACAAGCTTTTGGATGCTGCCCTCTTTTCTTATTTAGTACTTATTACAGAAGAGCATTTGCCCACTGATGCTGGCTGTGTAGTCACTTCTTACCATGAAGTTCTTGCTCAGCTTACCTAGAAAACAGGTGTCTTGGGGCCTGTCAATTTACTGCCTGTTACCCTGACCTAATAGTTTACCTCTTCAGCTCTTCATAACTTGATACACTTTGAGCTTTCACTGACTCTTGACAGGCAGTTTTCATTGACATTACATCACATTCTGCAGATGCTTTAATACAAATTTATCAACACTACTTTCTGCTCTATGGAAATGGTATGAACCTGATTACGTAATTATGCAGAGAAAAATATTTTTGTTTCCCCACAGAAGCTTATGGAGCACCTTGGGTCTCAAAGCACCATTTCAGACATTTCTATGCTATGAAAGTATCTGCTGTGCTACAGAAGCTGAGGATGCAGATGATGATGAGTTTGAAGTTTCATAAGTCACACTCCCAACTTGACAATGGCAGAAAATATTGAGTGGTAAATGAGAAAAGGCAACTTGTTTCTTCCACTCAATTTATTTTTAGAAATTCTGGCATTACTTTATGTCACTTACATAAAAGGTGCTGGTGCCCACTTGGCCTCTGAAGCTGACATCAACTTTGGCCCATGTAGTCACCTGGGAAGATCTACTTCCTACTGAGATGACGTTTTTTTTTTTTTTTTCTGCAATTGTGATGTTTCACATATGGTGTCTGGCAGTGCTCTTTTTATCTACACTGTGATATCATAAATTATTTGCATTTTCATTGTTATGTCAGTATGTATGTTCCCATGTGAGTGACTGAGTGACTGGTAAGGAATGACATTTTAGGGTCCATATGGAATCAAGGTTACAGCTTATCAAACATCACCTGAGTTTTCTAGTTTCTGATCAATTCAAACATCCATTGGAAAGACATTGCCCAGAATGTGATGAGATTTCTGTGCTTTTATTCAGATAAATTCCCCTTAAGTAGCATGCTCCATGGTTCTAAAGTATTTTTTGCCTCTTAGTAAATGATCCTAGAAATGCTCACCTCATCTGGATAAAGATAACTTCCTAGAACCTGCTCATTAGACACTTCCTGTTATACTATATTCAGAGTAAAGGGTGAAAAGAACCTTAGGCTCTTAGTCATATACCTGGATGACCTATGAGTGTTTTTGAAAAAGATGACCAATTGTGCCATAGACATCATTTTATTTTTTATCTCATAGATTGTGTTAACCTTCCATATATTTAAGTGAGTGAGAGTCTGTATATCCAAGAGAGTGAGGGACACTTCAAAATTACTTGGGTCAATTATTTTTTTTGTGTGTAAACTCCTCTGTTAATGAGAAACTCCTTTTACTTCAGGAGCTTTCTTGTTCTATGGTTCCTGTAAACTTTACTGATACATTACGTATGGTGATTTTGATTAACAGGTTCTCTACATTAGGCTTTTACTAAAAATATTTCCAGATAACATTTTAACTGTAACTTTTTCAGTACTTACAGAAATCAAACCAGAGGCTGCTTTCATCGTGGCCCTTGTCAAGAATGTAAATGGCTCATTTTGTTAATTAGCTTCCTTGTAATAGCTCTGAGGCTTGGGTATCACAAGAACATGTCTTTTTAAAGCCCAGAAGTTAAATGTTTTAAACGTTGTGCTGTTTTATAAGGAGATACAAAAGTTACAATATCAGCTACAATTACTATTATGTTGACTTTAGAAAATCTATGTTTCTCCTTTAAGTAATGAGGAGGTAAATGAGAATGGAAATGAGTAGAATAAAGTATTATTTGCAAGGAATGTGGCATCATGATAATCTTAATATAGGCTTCCTAACCATCAATAAAACAGTTATTTTCCTGGGCCAAGTTTCTTGCACATTCAATTTCTCATTAGAGGTTTCTAAAGGTTATTACACAATCTGCAAACATGTAACCTCTTTTACATCCTTAAATATTTGTTTAGTGTTATCCTCAAATTATTTTTGTTGAAATGCTTTTGCCAACATTAGGAGGCCTTTTCTGGTTTAAAGGACATCTGGGGCTTTTAAACATTTAGGTACAAACAACTCATCTGGCTGTAAAAACTATAAAGGGTGGCTCTATTTTATCTATACTGATACAAAGTTCTTACAGACAACATAATGAAAGTACAAACAGAATATTAGTTCTGTTTACTTCCAGAAACAGATTTAACAAGGTCCATGTTATCCTTGGCCCATGTTTATCCATTTTATGATAACTGTGTCTGAGGTATCCTGTGTTCTCTTTACCAGAATTTTCTTACTTGACTTTTAGCTGACCTTGGCCTTTCCTCCAGCCAGCAAATAGTATGGAAGAAGCTACGTTGCTTAACAGAATTACATAGAATAAGCCCTCAATTTAGGCAAGACTTCCAGTTCCAGCAATCTGTTTTATTTATTTCTCAACCATGGTCTTACTCTATATTCTACCTTTGGGGACCCTTATTTCAGTAGATTAGGGTCAGCAGAGCATAAGCCCATACTTGGATTGATACTCAGTCACCTATAAACAATATATCTTGTACACACAACTGAGTAAGAAGATCAGAGGATTTATGTTCATCATTTGATCAGCATGTTTTAGACAAGTATTTTCTACAAGAAATGCTACTTGATATCAAAACATAATACTAAACAAGTATATTCCAAAGACTGCTTTAAAAAAAAGAGTTCATCAAAAAATGATGGGGGAAGTTATTGCTTTTTCAAATGAGGGCAGAAAGTGTGGAATTCTTAGGACCTTAATCCTTTGGTTTGGAAGAATTATGATCTAATGAGTAAACATTAAACAATTGGAAAAGCAAAAGCAAATTTTTCTAAAATTCAGTCTGTATATTAGAAAAGATATTGATATGCTGTTAGAAAAGATAGTTAAGCCTGGCTTTTAGTTTCACAACACTGACTCCTAAACAAGAGTTAAAAGAGTATGGCTGAAAAGCTCAATGACGTAAATGATTTAGTTTACACCAGATTTTTTAAATCATCTCTGGCAGTATGAATTTCCATTGGATAATACCTTTTGTTTTCTAACATGGAACAAGGACCTAAGAAGTATTCTAACTACTGGGTTACAAAGAAGTGGAGTCTAATCCATTACTCACAAATAGAGCAGCACCAGGATAGTAAACAACAGTGCCCATGTTTCCATGGAAAAGTTTGGAATCAGGTCCATTGCTCTTTTCTTTCAACAAATCTATTTTCTGAATTTTTGTAGCAGGTAGAGGCTTGAGTTCCCCTTCTGAGTCCAATTGTGTATCTGTGATGCCAATCTGCAGTATTTATGTGCTAGGACAGAAAATGGAACAGTCAGTATTGCCAGTAGAACGATGAACTCTGTATCCTAAGTACTAAAGAATGTGTTTCCCCTTCCATTTGACAGTTAACAATTCTTCATATTAACTTTTTTTAATTTTGACTTTTTCATTGTTATTTTCTATAGGAAACTATGCTTTAGGTAAGACCAAAGGTCACGAAATTTTTAATAAAAAATATAGTCAAGTAATTGATGCTAAATTTTTATTGGCCGTTTATGTGAAATCCTGCATTGCAAAGCTCATTAAATATTTGCACACAAGGCTCATTTGTAAATGTTTATACATGTAAACATTCCAGGTCTCTGGAATGCTTTGAATACATTAGAAAGTAAAGTATCACATTTCATAACAAAGTTTGACAAAAAACACACCATAAATAAATCAATTTATCCTCAGAGAAACTACATTTTCTCATTCATTTCTTTTATTGTCTTTTTTGCACAATTCACATTTCCTATACATATCCATCTTATACTATGCTATTATTAATGGAAGAGTCTTGACATTGCTCACTGTTTCCTTCCCAGTGTCAGTGTCCTGGTGCACAGGCAGTAAGCAAAACAACAATAAACATAATATAAAAATAAACCTTTTCTAAAAACATAAAAATATGATGTTTGTGAACATATTTTCTTCTCACATTTTTGTAGTGTTGATTTTTTTTATTTCCATAGTAACCCACATTCTGTGCATCATCTGTAGCTGAAGTAAGGTGGCATCCTCTAGTTTGGACTACTGATAAAACATCACATACACACTCTTATTGTACCTCCAGTGAATTCATAGCCTGTGGGATATTTAACATAATCAGCATTATCACTAATCCCAGAGATCACCAAAAACCACTCACCAACGCTTCCCATTTTTACGTGTGTGCCTCTAGTAGTTTCTGAACACTGGTTAGAACAAAAGAATATCTGTTCACAGTGCAACATAGTCACTTCCCAGTCGGCTTGCTGGCTTTCTTCTTCCAATTTGTTGTTGTTGTTGTGGTGGTGGTAATGGTTTTGTTTTTCTTGTTGCTATTACCATATCATGTAAAATTTCTACCATCATATTTTATTCATTGAAAAAAGATTTCCTCTGAGATTCCTTTGATAAAACTCATAGATTTCCATTTAAAGTTCCATAGAACATGGATCTATGCATCAACTCAAGGCAAATGAGGTAATGTCTTCTGAGTGAATAATGCACAATGTGTAGTTTGACTTGCAGATGTTCCTTGTTCAGATTTTGCCTCAGATAAAGAGAAAAACAATTGTTTTTTTTTCGAGTTCTAATAGAATAGATACTTTCTTGGGACAAATGGGGTTGTGGGTGGAGGGTATTAAAGGAGCTTGCCCCAATGCTTCGATGATTTGCTGATGCATTCCTTACCTGCTGCTGGAGTCTGTGCCCTTGACTCTGAGCCAACTTGCCTCCAACCCCCAAGAGCTGGTAGGGTTGGGTGGAGAGCTGTTTATGGCACAGGCAACATCTGGCACCTAATGTTGTCGATGGACTACTTTGTCGTTCTAGTTTTGTGACTGCTTGCAAATCTTTTTTTCTGGGGGCTCATTTTTTGCTTGATGCTGCAATGACTGTGCTCATGGTTCTGCCTGGTCTACTCTTCTTCTCCTCAAGGTGGTGCTGCTGTGCTCCCTTCAGTAGCTTCTTCATTGAGTTGGCCCCTGAGTGTTTTATGTTGTGAGTCCTGCGAAGGTGAGCACTTGGACCACAATTCTGTCTTTTTTTTGTCTTTTCTGTCTGTCCATCCCGGTAATATCACTTTTGGTCTCCGTTCAATTTGAGAGCGAGCATGAGGTAAGCATGAGACAACAGTGAGACAAGCATAAAACAAGTGTGCAGTGAGTGTGGGCAAGGTGTGCAGTGAGCTTGCAGTGGCCATCTTTCCATTTTCTGTTTTCTTTGAGTGAGCTTGCTGTGGAGAGCATGCTGTGAGCGTGCAGCAGTCGTATTTTTCTTCGTTGTCTTTGGGTGATCCTGCTGAAATAAGTGTGTGGTAGTCATCTTTCTTGTCCTCTTTGTCTTTGTTCCTTTTCACTTTTGGTCTGGATTCATCCTGGTACCTGACATAGGGGCTGACAGGTGGTGGTACCAGGGATCGGTCCTCAAACACCATTTTTTTCCTAGGTACACCATCTAGGCGCAAGGCCTTTGAGCTACAACTGAGGAAATCTCCTCCTAATTAAACTTTGACTTTCATTGCCTTTTCTGTCATATTTTTCATATCTACTGGTTGTTTGTTTCTTTTGTGCTAGTCGTGAGGGGTTCCCTCTCCTCTACCATCAAGGAATCCCAGATTAGGTTTCCCAAACTTTTCTGGTTACTTGTGGTTAATATTCATGACCTAGATCAATTTTGGGTGGTGGCTGCTATGTTGGCCCCCTGGATGTCTCCTGAGAACTTTTGGGACCTTGACCTCTGGATGTGATTTCTCTTCCTTGGCAGGAGGTGCAAGGTACAATCTGGGATTATCCCTTTCTTTTCTTGTCCCCATCCTCCTTCCAATCTTTGCCAGCCATAAGAATTTTTCCCCAGAGGAAGTGATGGCTACCCATAACAAACACTGTCAGGATAAGGTTAATATTCAACTTTTCATTACTGACCCCATTCAGCTCTCTCTTGGCAAACAGGTTAATTTTAGAAATGAGGATGAGAGAGTTTCTGCTCCAGCCCTCTGGCTGTGAGGCTCCAAGCCATGTTCTTATGCTTCTGTCCAAGGTCCCTCACTCCCTTCCCTTCTGCTTCTTCCCCATAAGAGGTACCCCAGCATACACCTGGCATGATTTAGGGAGACTTTCATGGTAATCTAACTTACGGCACCACATTAGGCATGGAACCTCATGTTCCCCTTACTGATTTCAAATCCCCAAAGGAGCCTCCAAGTATATCACTTCCACCCAGCCTTGCTTTCCAAGCATCCCTCACATGCCACTTTCATTGGACTTCTTATCCCTTAGGAACAGTGCCAGACTGAACTAGTAATTCCAACATGAGTTTGACATTGGCCAAATCAAGGTTATCTTGATCAGTTCCCAGCCAATCTTGAACAATTTGCCACTAGGCTGTCAATTTTTTTTTTTAAAGATAGATATGTAGCAGGAACAGCAGGAACAGCAGGACTGCCTCTATATAAGTGCTGGGGGCCATGTAGCTTCAGAAGCATCTCCTGCAGGAGAACCTAATTGAGGACTGCCTGAGAGAGAAAGTATTGCTGCTGCAAATAATGCTATTTAATCAGGGACTGCTGTTTAGAATAGATGCTTTCTTAGGAGCAATGTGGGCATGGGTGGAGGGTATTAAAGAAGCTTGAATCAGTGCTCAGATGAGCTTGTTACAACATTTCTCACCTGCTCCTAGAGTCTGTGTCATTGACTTTGCATCAGCTCACCCCAAATTCCCAAGGACAGGTAGGGTCTAGCTGCACTTGCTTGGTAATCTTTGAACTTAGGTGGATATGGTACTCTAAATTGTTGAATCCTGAAGATTTACTTATACTCTCCTGTGGGGCAAGTGAACTGTACCACTAGAAAAAAAAGAACTATTAAGGTGGAACAGACTAAGACCCAGGGGAATCTCAGGATTAAGAACAGCATGTGTGGAGCCAGCTCACTGCCAACATGTCTGTTCTGGAACACATAACTATGACACTTCACTGAGAGGACTATGACAATCAGTCACATAGCATAAAAACCTAGAATTCTCTATGGTAATGAAGTATCTAGATAGGCCCTGAGTGTTAGTCAGTGAGGTCCCTTCCTGAACATTCCTTCTTGAAAAAAGTATTAAATCCCTGGTTTACTCTTAATAACGTGTGTGAATTCACATTTGCCATCAAATAAAACAGTTTAGGCAAGCAAGGTCTGTCTCCTTCATTAAGAATTGCCACTAATGGAGGCCTTCATATTGAACAGCCATGCTAAGTCTCCTGGAGCAGGCCTTTTCTCTTGTAGCACCTCTATACTCTCATACTATCAGTACTCACTTGGAACCAAGCTGGATTCCATCCCTGGCCTCAGGTTCCATCTTTCCTTTCCTGCCTGGCACATGAATGTCCTAACGGGAAGCTCAAAACCCTGTACTCAAATCTCATTGGTAAAGAAGAGACTTGAAACCACAGCAACTATTCCACTGTTTCCCACATGAGAAAACATGGACAAAGGACCCCTATTATACATGGTGTTTTGCCTCCACTGAGCAGCTTGCCAATGGTACTCTGGCATATCAGTGGTGAAGCAGACACACAGCCCAGCACTCAGTTATGTGGTTTCACACTCATGGGCATACAGTCAGCCTTGCATCAAATTAGTGGATATTAAACAACAACAACAACAACAACAACAACAACAACAATAACATCAACAACATCCATGAAGTTAGGAGAGAAAAGTCATGCAAGGGATACAAGAGAAGATATAAGGGAAAAAATAGAATGTGCATTTGATCAAAACACTTTATGTAGTATTATGAATATTAAATTAAAAAAAAAGTAAGAGGATGGGATAGATATTAAGTGAATGAATGTGTGCTATGTTCATGTAAAGGATCCAAAGTTTGGTTCCCAGTTCACATGTCAGGTTGCTTATGTATACATGAAACTCCAGCTTCAGGGAGTTTTATGGTTTCTATGGGTACCTGTGTACATACACACATGGAAGCATATCCACAACTTTAAAGTAATAAAAAATGTAACATTTTATAAAGTGTAAATTAAAAAAAGAATTCCTCAAATCACATCTGTCAGATAAGTAGTTCTGGTATTATTTATATTCTTACATTACAGATGTAAAAAGGGAGACATGTGAATTTTCAAATTTTGAAAATTTGCAAATGAGGAAGCCATAAAGCCAAGGCATGTGGAGAGTGCTTACACATCTGAATTCTACCAGAAGAAACTTGCTTTGATTTCAGGGGTCAGACAAGCAACCCTCTGATGCATCAGAGTTTCACAAGGCAGATGCTACTTGTACTCCATTCCAATAGCGTTAAATATTTACAAACAGAATGTGTCCACAAAAATAAACACTTTCACCACACAGCCTTTACAAAATTATAGGACAAGTTGCTTTTCAGTTATCTGAGAAACTGTCATATTGATTTTCAATGTGGTTGTACAAGTCTGTACTCTCACTGGCAGTAAAGGGCTGTTTGTCTTGGTCTACATCCACATCAGCATGAGCTGTTACTTCTGGTTTGATCTTAGCCATTCTGAAACGTATAAAATGAAATCTCAAAGTCACTTTGATTTACAATTTCCTATGTCTCAGTATGTTGAACATTTCTTTAAGTGCTTCTCTGCCAATGAAGATTCCTCTGTTGAGAATTCTGTTTAGGTCTGTACCCCATTTTTAATTGGATTATTTAGTTTATTGGTGTCTAGCTTTATGAGTTCTTTATATATTTTGGATATTAGCCCTCTGTCAAATGTGAAGTTGGTGAAGATCTTTTCCCATTCTGTGGGTTTCCATTTTGTCTTATTGATAGTGTCCTATGCTTTACAAAAAAGCTTTTCAGTTTTATTAGGTCTCACTTATTAATTGTTAATCTTAGTGCCTGAGGTGTTGATGTTCTGTTCCGGAAGTTGTGTCCTTGCCAAGATAGTAAAGATTATTATCTTCTTTCAGATTCAGTGTATCTGGCTTTATCTTTAGATCTTTGCTTCACTTGACTTAAGTTTTGTGCAAGTTGATACATATAAATTTATTTTTACTCTTGTACATACCAACATCCAGTTAAGCCAGCACCATTTGAAAAAGACAGTGCAGAGAACCACAGCCAAACATTAGGCAGAACTTAGGGAGTACTGTATAGGAGTGGAAGGAAGAATTAGGGGAACCAAAGGGGTCAGGGGCACAACATGAGAACAGGGTTCACAGAATCAAGTGACTGGATCTCCTTGGAACTTGAGAGATCAGTGATTCTGCTGCGTTCTGATCTAAGTCTTCTGCATATATGGTATGGCTGAGCAGGTTGATGTTATTGTGGAAATCTGAAAGCTGTGGGCTGGAGCTCTCCCTGATTCTTCTGCATATTTGTGGATCCCATTCACCCTACTGTGTTGCTTTGTCCAGCCTTGATGAGATGGTATCTTCCTGGTATTATTGTAGTTTGTTATAACTTGTTTGGCTGATGTCCTTGGAAGGCCTGCTTTTTTTCTGAAGAAAGGCTGGGCTTGCAGATTGAGTGAGGTAGTATAGGATGGACTTGGAGTATAGCTGAAAGAAATGGGAGGTGAACGGGAAAGAGGCTGATGAAAGGGGAGTCTGTGATTTGGAGGTAATATATGACAAAAGAATAAAAATATATGTAACATGTCCTCTTCCACACAACATAAACACATGTGAACACACATGTTATACACACACACACACACACACACACACACACACACACACACACACACCCCAGCTGCAAAAATAAATTCAGGAATGATCTTGCATCAAAGTATCTTGTAATAAAGACTAACACTCATTTAGTCAAAGAATTGAAAACCATCATTGCTCTGAGGAAATGGAGCTAAAAATAAGCAGGTGTCCTTGAACGATATAAATGATGAAGAAATGGCTCAGGGGTTAAGAGAGAGCACTTGTGCTCTTCCTGAAGGGGACCTGTGTTGAGTTTCCAGTACATACATGTACTGGAAAACCTAAAACAAGCAAACAAATAAAACCAAAACCAAACCAAATGAACAAAAACCCACATGTATTCAGGAAATTTTCACATGTATTTAGAAATAATGGCTGCTCTTGCAGGTAACCTGGGTTCATTTTCCAGCACTCACATGGATACTCACACTCACCTGTAAATCCAAGTTCTATGGCATGCATGTGGAGCACAGATATAAAAACAGATAACATCCATGCATATGAAATAAAAATAAATAAACAAATGTAAAAAATATGAAAACCTGTGGTATGCCTCTAAAGTACTTTAAGAAGAATCCTTATACCTCTAAGTGCCTACATTTAGAAGTCAAAAATACCTCAAATAACTGGCTTAGTAACTCATTCTAGAGCATTGAAAAAGAATAACAAATCATACCCTAAATAAGAAAAATAAAGAAAAGAAGAAGTAATTAGGATTATAGAAGAAATTAATGAAATGAAACATGGGGATAATAATACAGATAATCAATGAACAAACAATAAGCTCTTTGAATGCAGAAACATCATTGATAAGCTCTTAGCCAAAGAAACTTAAAGAAAGAGTGAAAATGCCCAAATCCATAAATGAGAGGTGGGAAGAAAATCATTAAGATACAGGAGTATAAAATCCAGAAAAGTAGAAGGAAATACCTGAAAATTATGTTTTACTAAATTCAAAAATTTTGGGAAAAGGTATATATTTCTAGACATGGTTTTATACGATGATAAAATCAGTAATTAGAGCAGATCTCAAACAAGAAAAGGTAAGATTCAAAGATTAATTTAAAAAATCTTCTTTTTAATAATTGAGGGTGTAAATGAACTGATTAACTTGTAAATTTTACCATATCTTCAAAGAAAAACCACCACTAATTCCTCTTAAGTGATTGTATAAAATAATAAAAGAGAGAACATTATCAAATTATCTGTTAGTTAAGTCAGTATATCCCAGACTCTGAAAACTAACAAAGTAGTAAAAAAAAGATTAAAAAAGTTTCTGCCTGGGGCTTCTATCACACCTAAGAGTATTTATGTTCCTAGATGCAAGACACATAAAGCCTTTATATATTAATATGTTTTAAGCAGCACAAAACTGGGCAGCTTTCTACCCTCTGTGCTGTTAGAATCTACTTTCCTACAGATAACCCTGAATCATTACTTACTATTTACTATGTTCCATCTGAGTTGCTGTTAGCATTAGTTGGCCAACCCACATGGCCATGTTTTTAAGGCTCAGCTATCCCATGGCAGCTCTCCTTCTCCCTCCTGCATGTTATTCCTTTTTCATGACAGCTTCTTTCTCCCCTCCATACTCGTGATCCTCTCTTGCCAAGCTTGTCAAACCTAAACCCTGCCTAGGTCTCTTCTGCCCAGCTATTGGCTGTTGGCAACTTTATTTAGTAATCACAATTAACAGGGCAGGATCATTCATTGTCTTATATGCAGACTTTCTTTTGTCTGGGGCACCAGTATTGGAGACCTCAAATTAGCATTACTATACAAGCAGCATTTGGATGACCCACTACATTCTCCCCCCTTTTTAAATTTAATTAAAAAGGCTCTTTTCTCTCAGATATTAATTGAACACAATTATAACAATTATGCAAATTACAAAATATGATATGCACTTAAAATGGCCATTTTATCATATTTGACAATTAAGCTAGTGTTCTAACATTTATCCTAAATTAATGAGCTAATAATTCTTTACATCAATCAGGATTGATTTCAATTTATATTGCCATTTAGAAACCATTTTTTGAATATAAAAGATCTTTAATGCTAAAACTTAAATTCAAATGTGAGACTCTAACTACCTAGTCTTCAGCCCCACCAAACATTTAAAAATTTTTGAGTAGAAGAATTGCTTATAAAAATCTTTTGAGCAAAAGAATTCTTTGAGTATGCAAGTATCTAGCTTCCAAAATTTAAACAATTGGCAGAGACAAATGACTGCTTGGTCAGTTCCCAATATTCCTTATAAATTTGGAGCATCTACCTTCAGTCTTCTGTCCCAGAACATGTGACAGACCTTGAGTGAAGCAGGAATTCTGAAGGACTTGCTTACCTTGTATCGGCAGAGCTTACCAGTTGACTTTCCTGCACCTGTTTCTAATCTTTGGACAGCATTCTGCCTGCAGATGAAATTAGGACATGTCTTGCCAAGTAGCTAGTCTGTCACAATTGAACCAATTCCACATCAAGGTATTGGTGCTCAGCATCATCTTTAAAGTGGAACAGGGCTACTATCAGGAGTACATCTGTGTCACTAAGAAAGGGTCCTTTTTTCTTCAAAGTTTATTCAATATAACATAATCTCCAACTTTACTGAGGTGGCTGACCATGTCCACAACCAAAGCCACCTCTAATCTGGAATTTGGTTGCTGAGCCAGCCCCAGCATCAGCTTTCTTGTCAGCTCCAGGGGGCACAGCACTCCTTCTGTAGGTGTCTCTGTCTGCCTTCTCTCTTGTGAATCTTGCAGGCAGACTACCCTCTGGACCTTTGGACCAAGGTCTGCCAGTCTCTGGATGGCTATGGCACAGGGTGGTGGGCATGATCTCCAGAGGTAGGTGTAGGTAATCTCAGAGATACTGCATGTGCTCATTTGTATACTACCAGGAAAAATGTCTCTGAGCAAACTGTACCTTCATTTCTACTGGTAACCTTGAGACTTGAGAAACTGCATGGCCTTCATTACATGAAGGTTGGGTACATTCTTGTTTGCCAGCTTGGAGAGTTTGGGCATGCGGACATACTTTTT
Organism: Rhabdomys dilectus; assembly: GCA_019844195.1. Classification (NCBI taxonomy): domain Eukaryota; kingdom Metazoa; phylum Chordata; class Mammalia; order Rodentia; family Muridae; genus Rhabdomys; species Rhabdomys dilectus. Next base: position 91,282 of record JADRCG010000169.1, on the reverse strand, counting down.
GGCAACTATCACCCCTTTAAAAAAAATAGTTCATAGATGTAGATGGCAGTCCAATTCTTTTTAGGCATCAACATTGTGGCTACTGCAGGGTTCAAGGCAGAGGCTAAAATGGAAGTGGTGCATGCCTCAAAGAATATTTTAATAATGAAATTATTTTAAATGCCATATGCCGTGGATTTTCGATGCTTTTGAAGACTATCTCTGTGTAGAATAACTGATGTGTTAAACATTGATTATTTTTAGCCATTTACTATTTGAAAAATCTTGAAAGCACTATTTTGTAATTAACTAAATTAGAATCTAATATGACCATAAAGTTTTACTATCTGACTATTAACTTGCATTACTTAATCATTCTAAACAGATTTTAATAGCAGCTATTAAAAGGCCTTGTCTGAGACTTGTATTCTTAATTGAGTTGCATAGGCACAATGCATAACTGAGAGTAACAAAATTAATTTTAATTTTTGTTAGAAATATACAAAGATTTATACCTATGAAAACCTTCAAGTTATATCAATGTACAAAATCTGTACAAATGTAAGAAAATACAATTTCAACTCTGCATAAAATATAAAGATTTTTACCAATGTAAGATTATGGCTACAAAATGCTTTGTTGAAGAATAAATTTAATAATCTTTCCCTATTTGTCTAATTTCTTATAATATTACTATACCTCTTTTTTTTCCCGACTCCATTCCCCTCATCTAAAAAGAAAGAAGGATAAATAAGAGGAAAGAAAAGATAGAAATCCTTGGGTCTAAGCTCTCTATTTAGTTCTCTCCCTGACCAAAACTGTAATAATTTGTAATTATCCCTTAAAATGACAACATATATACATATAATTCATAAAGTGACCAAAATCATCCACTCTAATTTAAGGTATTGAGACAATGAATTTCTATGATTGTTTTCTGTTTAACTGTAGCAAAGAAATCTCTTTTAGGGGTTAGGGGGAAAATTAGAAAAAAATGATTAGTCTTAAGAAAGTTAGCTGAAACATTTGTCATTTATTTTCTGTATGCTGAAAGGTTCAGGGCTTAACTGAAATCCTGACTAGAATCTGAAAGGCTGGATAGACAAAGGTTATTGGGGATTAGCAGCCATTCCTAAAGCTGTTCTGGAAGCATGGCTCTGAAAACAGCATCAGTTGGGGCAGGATCAGGCAGGCAGCCAGAATAGCAAGTCATTTCAGTATACCTGAGGGTGAATCCTGTGACAGCTCTCCTTTTGGTGTTTCACTCTGTAATATATAAAGCTTATAACCAATATTTAGTTCTATAAAAATATTTGTATGGAATGTTTAAGGTGCATAGATCAGTTAAGAATGAATTTATGCACCTTGTATGAGCAAGTGAAAGACAAATGTATTTTAAAGAGTTAGTTTGACCAAGGCTTTGTGTAAGCAGGCTGACTTAGGGCTATGACTGATTTTAAGCCTTCAGTGTATAAGCAAGACTGCCTCTGACATCACCTTTCTTCTCCAAGTATAGAAGAAACATGGTGATTCCAATCTTGCAAAGGCAATCTTGCAAAAGCAGGGATAGAGGCCTGACCTCCAGTAATTAAATGGGAACTTGTAATGGCTCTGGTCCTACTGTCATTGTTCAGTGAGGCATGTTCAGTGAGGCCATACCTCTCCCGATATCTTTTTTTTGGAGAGGGGATACTTTTGACATCAACCCCTATGCAGTCAGGTTTGCCTGTCAGGGAACCCAGAAGGATATTTTAAATTTTTATTTACATTCCCTTGCACAGCTTAGCCTCACAGCCTAGGCAATACTTTAAAACACCAGTCAGAGGAGGTTTTGGATGACTGTCTCTGTTTGGTCTAGGGGCAGAAGTCCCCTCTTTTATGTTGGGTGGAGATGGGTTTTAGGAACACCCTGGATAGAGTAATAACCTTGTCTTGAGTCTCGTAGTCTTCCATAGCTAACTTATGATAACGTATCTGAATAGGTTTTGCTGTCAAAATTATCTATCTGTTGTTTCACAAAGTTGGTCATCCTATTTAAGGCCCAGGGACCAAAAGAAATACGCAAAAGTAACCCAATTATCAGTTCCAAAATGAAGGGAATTAGGGTTGACAATCATGAAGAGGTTGAAAACCAATTCTACCAATCCCCCTCTCTCCCTCTCTCTCTTTCTGTCTTTTCTCAAGGCCTTCTCTGAACTTTTTCATGTTATCTTAAACCACTCCTGTCTTGTCTATGTAAAAGCAACATTCTTCTTTAAGGGCTATACACAGTCTAGAGCTGTACACAGTCTTTTCTACTGTAAAAGAGGAAATCAAGTCCAGTAAAGTCCTTTGTAATTTTTGGAGATCATTTCAGACAGCAAAACGAGGGATTTCTTCAGATTAGTGATGTCAATATCTAGCTGTTTGATGTCCTTGCCAATGGCCCATCGAAGTTCTGAGTAGTGTAAGTCTGGAGGCCAGCATCATTTAACTGTGCCTTCTTTGGCATCAAACAGGCATATCAATCTTAGGCTCCGTATGAGGGCCATTCTATTTAAAGGTAAGACGGTCCTTCCACATAACTGTGGTATAGTTTTTATTGGTCTCTGCATGCCAAAAGCAATCAGCAACAGCTTTGTCCTGAGCTTTTAGATTTAGAAAATTAAAAACAAATAAGGCATGATGGAGAGTGTTTCTGGTAGACTTCTTCAGGGGGTATAGTTCCCCCTCTTTTGTTTTAAAAGCCAATTTTTCAGAGTTCTGTAAAACCAGGGCAGAAACACCAGTAGCTGCTACCACCATACTCAGAGAGTTATTAAGATATTATTTTAAAGTTTTATAATATCTGTTTTATAATATCTTGTCTTTGAGGATTATAAGTAATTCCAGTAATATGTGTAATAATAAATTGTTAACTAAACATCTCAAATGTTTGACTGTAACAGTCAGTTTTGTTTATCTTAATCTGATATGGAACACCAAGCATAAAAGATACTATAGGTAATAACCAATTATATTTTTAATTGTTTTTCTTGTTGAATTAATTGTAAGTAGAAAGTAAAATCACATATACATATTTTACTTTTTTAAATAAAAAGTGAGTAGAATTCACTTATCATAATTGATTAAGTATAAGTCCCCAAGTATTAACTATTATGAAAAAACTGAGGACACTAAAAACAGATTTTGTAATTTGAACTATATACTCTCTAAAGATGTCAAATTGCTGTCTCAGGCTATTATTATTAAACATAGACCTATAAAAATGTACTGTCTTGTGGTGATGTTATATAATAGATAACTTTTTAAATCTTAATGATAATCTTATAAAAATTTTAAAAATTATATCCATAATTGTTAAGCTCTTTTATAATGAGACTGTTACTAGGTATTTTTCTGACAGTCAAAAACTGTAATAAGAATTTAGTCAGTCTTTCATATAACATCAGTTAATTGTTCCTAGGCAAGTAATCAGAATTTTACTGAGAGTACATTTCAGGATGTTATAAAGCAAGTTATCAAAGGTCAATGAAAAGGAAACCAACAATTTAACATAGGCCTTAGGATAGAAAGTAAAATACTATCTAGACTTATCAACACAAATCTTCACTAATAACCCAGTTATAGTTCTGTGGCTATCTTTCTTTGGATTTGTTGGAAGGGGATTACTTTCTTGCTCTTTCTAGGATACATTTCCCTCCTTGTATAGGAGCTTTTCCTGCTATTATCCTTTGTAGTGCTGTGTTTGTGGAAATATACTGTGTAAATTTAGTTTTGTCTTGGAATATCTTGGTTTTGACACCTATGGTAATTGATAGTTTTGCTGTTAATAGTAGCCTTGGTTGGCATTTGTGTTCTCTTAGGGTCTGTATGACATCTGTCCAGGACATTATTGCTTTTACAGTATCTAGTGAGAAGTCTACTGTAATTCTGATAGGTCTGCCTTTATATGTTACTTGGCCTTTTTCCTTTGCTGCATTTAATATTCTTTCTTTGTTTTGTGCATTTGGTGTTTTGATTATTATGTGATGGGAGGTATTACTTTCCTGGTCTAGTCTATTTGCCATTCTGTAGGCTTTTATATTTATGGACATCTCTTTTTTTAGGTTAGGGAAGTTTTCTTCTATAATTTTGTTGAAGATATTTATTGGCCCTTTAAGTTGGGAATCCTCACTCTCTTCTATACCTTTTATCCTTAGGTTTGGTCTTCTCATTGTGTCCTAGATTTCCTGGATGTTTTGTTTTAAGACCTTTTTACATTTAGTGATTTCTTTGACAGTTGTGTCAATATTTTGTATGGTATCTTCTGCACCTTGTATTCTGTTGATGATGCTTGTGTCTGTGACTCCTGATTTTTTTCCCTATGTTTTCTATCTCCAGGGTAGTCTCCCTTTGTAATTTCTTTATTGTTTTTACTTCCATTTTTATGTCCTGGATGATCTTGTTCAGTTCCTTCATCTGTTTGGTTGTGTTCTCTTGTAATTTTTAAAGAGATTTTTGTGTTTCTTCTTTACGGGCTTCTACCTGTTTACCCGTGTTCTCAAATTCTTTGAGAGTGTTATTTATGTCCTTCTTAAAGTCCTCTGTCATCATCATTAGAAGTGATTCTAAATCTGAATCTTGCTTCTCTAGTGATATGAGGAATTTAGGACTTTCTAGTGTGGGAGAACTAGGTTCTAATGATGCCAAGTACCCTGGGTTTCTGATGCTTATGTTCTTGTACTTGCCTTTCACCATCTGGATCTCCCTAGTGCTACTTGCCCTGTCTCTGACTGGAGCCTGTCCTTCCTATTATTTTGGTTGTATCAGAACGGTGTGGGCTGGGTATTAGCACTGGGGTTAGAGCTGGGGCTCAAGATCTGCTCAGTGCTCAGGCACAGACAAGAAAGAACCAGTTCTTTGATCCAGGAGTGACTTCCTGGGTCCTAGTGGGTCCAAGTTACTCCCTGTTTGGGGCAGGTGTTGCTGCCTCCTGACCTAAGATATTGCCCAGGTTAGAGCTCCTGGGAGGCCGGTTTCCTCTGTGCTTTGTGAGATTGGGGACAGAACTGCTCTGTGCCTTGTTCCCCTTTCTAAGTAAGATTTAAGCATCCTTACTTGCTCCTTCCTTCTTGTTTAACTTCTCTAGGTCTGAGTATTGTATCATGGGCATTCTGTTCTTTATGGCTGATACCCACTTATTAGTGTGTACATTCCATGCATGTTTTTCACAGTTGTGTGTAACTCCAGTTCCATGATCTAATGTCCTCTCCTGTCCTCTGTGAGCACCTGCAAGTGGGTGGTCTGGGCAATCTTAACTCAGGATATTTTCTAGTTCCACCCATTTACCTGCAAAATTCATAATGCTTTTTCCTTATGAATGCTTTATGGCAGAGACTCTGCTCCACTTATTGGGGAACCCACATGGAGACTAATTTACAAATCTGCTATGTATGTACCTTGGTCTTGGTCTAACCTGTGTATGTTCTTTGGTTAGTGATTCAGTTTCTGAGAGCTCCCAAGGGTCCAGGTTAGTTGACATTGTTGGTCTTCCTGTGCTGTTTCTATCCTCTTCAGGATCTTCAATCCTCCCAACACATGTAAGGGTCTCTGACCTCCACCCAATGTTTGGCTGTGGGTATCTACATCTATTTCAGCCAGCTGCTGGGTAGAGCCTCTCAGAAGAGTTATGCTAAGTTTCTGTCTGCAAGCATATGGAATATAATTAATAGTGTCAGGAATTGGTGTTTGCCCTTGGGGGGGGAGGTTAATTTGGAATGGCTATTGGTTGGCCATTCCTTCAGTCTCTGCTCCATGTTTCTATCTGCATTTCTTGTAGACAGGATAAATTTTGAATCAAAAGTTTTGTGGATAGATTAGTGTCATTATTCCTTCACTGAGTACATTGTTCCATGTCCACACTATTAAGCATCCTGACTAAGGTCAATCCTGGAAGCCTCCCCAATCTCAGGTCTCTGGGGCTTTCTAGAAATTCCTGCCAACTTCTACCACCAGCAACTGTTTCATTCATCATTCATTCTTCTGGCCCTTCAGGACTCTCAGCTGTCTCTCCCCACACCTGATACTGATCTCCTATTTCTTTCCCCCTCCACTCTTCCATCCATGTCCCTCCCTCCTTCTACCTTCCATGACAGTTTTATTCCCCTTTATTTTTTCTTTTCTCATTGTTTCTTTTTTATTTATTTACAGTACAGATGTCATCTCCTTTCCCAATTTCCCCTCCCTAGAACCCCCTATTCCATGCTCCCTCTTTCTTTATGCGTTTAAACCATTTTGATTATGTGCTTGTATTAGGGTCAGTACTAGGCTTAGGGTCTAGCAATACAATAGATGCAAATAGTCGAGGAACAAGCAATACAATGAACACAAATAGTTAAAGAAAAAGCGAGGCATTAAACCAAGTCACGTGAACACTCCCATGATCAGTGTTCCTAAAGGCTTATCTGAATGACCAAAGTGTCTGAGCATATTTTCCTATATTAACCAAAGGTCATTTTCATGTCTGAATCCTACTTCCTTGTTCTAGCCTAAAATTTAGGCTCCTACCTGAAATTACTTCTTTGTTCTAGTCTAATGTCAGAGTCTTGTTTGAAGCCTTCTTCCTTGTCCTTGACCCATGTCAGCTTATTGCCAAGTAGCCCCAAAGGCTCTAGAGCTCTCCTCCTTTTTTATTTCATTAACAAAACTGAGCCTGTCTTAGATTCTTCTGACAAGAATGTCATCATGGAATATGCATTATCAAAAGGCAATGCACTTCTGTCTTAGGTTGGTAAGGCTCTGTGCAGAATCTTACCCATCCTTGGCCTCCCTGTTCTCAAATTCTCCAACACTAGGGAATCCAAACTTTCAGGCACCAAGGTCGTCCATTTCCACCAATGCCTGGCAGGGTCACCCTCAACTACCTATACAGATGAAGCCATAAGTACCTCACTTTGTTTTCTCAGGCTGAAAATTTTAGAGTGGCTACTCCAGCTTGTTTCTTAGGACCATTTGTGTCAAAAAATTGTTTTCCAGCCTTTTACTAGAAGGTAGATTCTGTCTTTGTCACTGAGGTGGGTTTCTTGATGCAGCAAAATGCTGGGTTGTGTTTATGTATCCAGTCCTTTAGCCTATGTCTTTTAATTGTGGAATTGAGTCTATTGATGTTAAGAGATATTAAGGAACAGTGATTGTTGCTTTCTGTTGTTTTTGTTATCACAGGTAGAATTACCTTTGTGTGGCTATCTTCTTTTGGATTTGTTGGAAGAGGATTACTTTCTTGCTCTTTCTAGAGTATAATTTCCCTCCTTGTATTGGAGCTGTCTCACTATTATCCTTTGTAAAGTTGGGCTTGTGGAAAGATATTGTGTCAATTTGGTTTGTCATGTAACGTCTTGGTTTTTCCATTCATAATAATTGAGAGTTTTGCTGGTTATAGTAGCCTGGGCTAGTATTTGTGTTCTCTTAGGGTCTGTATGACATTTGTCCAGCATCTTCTTACTTTTATAGTATCTGGTGAGAAGTCTGGTATAATTCTGATAGGTCTGCCTTTATATGTTACTTTACCTTTTTTTCTTATTGCTTTTAGTATTTTTTCTTTGTTTTGTACATTTGATATTTTGGTTATTATGTGAAAGGAGGTATTTCTTTTCTGATCTTGTCTATTTGGAGTTCCATAGTTCTTGTATATTTATGGACATCTCTTTCCTTGGGTTAGAGAAATTTTCCTCTATAACTTTGTTGAAGATATTTACTGGACCTTTAAGTTGGGAGTCTTCATTCTTATCTATACCTATTATCATTAGGTTTGGCCTTCTCATTGTGTCCTGGATTTCCTGGATGTTTTGTGTTAGGAGCTTTTTGCATTGTACATTTTCTTTGACATTTGTGTCAATATTTTTTATGGTATCTTCTATCTGAGAGTCTTCTATCTCTTGTATTCTGTTGGTGATGCTTGCGACCATGACTCCTGATTTCTTTCCTAGGTTTTCTATCTCCAGGGTAGTCTCCCTTTGAGATTTCTTTATTGTTTCTACTTATATTTTTATGTCCTAGATGGTTTTGTTCAATTCTTTCACCTGTTCACTTGTGTTCTCTTGTAATTCTTTAAGGGATTATTGTGTTTCCTCTTTTAGGGCTTCTACCTGTTTACCTTTGTTCTCCTCAAATTCCTTGAGAGTGTTATTTATGTCCATCTTAAAGTCCTCTATCATCATCATTAGAAGTGATTTTAAATCTGAATCTTGCTCCCCTAGTGATATGGGGAATTCAGGACTTTCTAGTGTGGGAGAACTAGGTTCTAATGATGCCAAGTACCCTGAGTTGCTGATGTTTATGTTTTTGTACTTGCCTTTCACCATCTGCATCTTCTAAGTGCTACCTTCCCTGTCTCTGACTGGAGTCTGTCTTTCCTATTATCTTGTTTGTATCAGAACTGTGTTGGGTGGGTATTATTACTGGGGTTATAGCTGGGGCCAAGATCTGCTCAGTGCTGAGGCTCAGACTAGAAGGAACCAGTGATCCAGGCCAGAAGTAAATTTCTTGGTCCTAGTGGGTCTCAGTTACTCCCTGTTTGGGGTGGGTGTTGCTGTCTCCTTACCTAAGATATTACCCAGGTTAGAACTTCTAGGAGACTTGCTTTTTTTCTGGGTTCTGTGAGAGATTGGGGGCAGGGTTGGCCCCCACTATCTGCTCTGTGCCTTGTTCCCCTTTCTAAGTAAGATGCAAGCATCCCACTTGCTCCTTCCTTCTTGTTTAACTTCTCTAGGTCTGAGTGTTGTATCATGGGCATTCTGTTCTTCATGGCTAATACCCACTTATCAGTGTGTACACACCAAGAATGTCCTTCTCAGTTTTGTGTAACTCCAGTTCCATGATCTAATGTCCTATCCTGTCCTCTTTCAGCACCTGCATGTGGGTGGTCTGGCCTACTTAATCAGGATATTTTCTAGTTCCACCCATTTACCTGCAAAATTTATAATGCCGCACACACACACAAACACACTTGCATGTAATAAACATACAAGCACACACTTAACAAAATATAATAGTTTCTTTCTTAAACTAACACATTTTACTTAGAAAAACTTACTTTGCTTGATTACACCTCCTGTAATGAAGTGTAATATGACTCTGACCTGTCCTACTCACCAGCAGGCCCCTAGTCTATCTGCGTGAAAGAGACTTGTCATTTCTTGAGACTAAATCCTAGCTAGGAACATAAACAATCAAAAGCAAAAGGTCTGAGTCTACCTAGGGTCTTATAAGAATGCAATTTTTTTGTGAAATTAGTTCTACTAGGTAATATCTCTTTTAAATGCACAAAGAATTGAGCTGCAGGCATGGATGAAGACACTCTGTACTGGAGGTTTGTCCTGATGACTGTTGGTTTGTGTTCTTATGCTAAATATATTACATAAAGATCTGATTGTAGTGTTTATCACATAGGATTAAAGGAAGCCAGTCCAAGTTGCTTTTTAATGGGTAAATAAAGTTACTGTTGGCCAATGACTGGGCAAGAAGACAGAGGCAGGATGTTTAGGATTCCCAGGAAGGGACTGAGGAAGGAGAAAGGCTCCAGCTGCATATGTAGCAGAGGATGGCCTAGTCAGGCATCAATTTGAGGAGAGGCCCTTTGTCCTGTAAAGGCTCAATGCCCCAGTATAGGGGAATGTGAGGGTGGGGAGGTGGGAGTGAGTCGGTGGGGGCATACCCTCATAGAAGCAAGAGAAGGACAGATGGGATAAGATGTTTCCAGTGGGAAACAGGGAAAAGGGATAACATTTAAAATGTAATTAAAGAAAATAACCAATTAAAAATATAGAAGGGAATTTAATTAAAGACAAATACATAAGAAGACGTTAATTCAAGTTATATAATGAGAAAGACATATTAATGTCCATAGAAGGGAAAATTTAAGTATACATAGATGAGTAAATCAACTGAGGCTTTTGATCTTAAATTGTAGGTCAAGAGAAGGAGATAAAAAGAATAAACTTATCTCAAACAAATAGTAGAAACTTAGGCCTTGATCTCATGTAAGAACAAGGCAGGAGATAGTTAAAAAACACTGACTCAACAAATAATAATATTTGTTTAGGTTGCTTTAATTGCTTTAAATTGTTTTAACTATTAAAATGCATGTGGTTATAATTTTTAAAATATTCTGGAAGAGATATCAAGCTACTAAATTGACTCAATCTATACCTTTGATGATTTCAGGCTACTGGTCCAAGGACATGCTATTATGAAAGAGAGATTCTATATTTGTGTTAATAAGAAAGAGGAAAAGGCTTTCTTCACTTGCTCAAACAAGGAACAAAATATTCATCCTTAATTGATCTCTGCATTTTGCATAATCCATACAAATATCTTAATAGTACTAAAATATTAGTTGTAAGATTCATATATTACAGAATGTACAGCTCTGCCAAGATTCATCCACAGGGACACTGAAATGACCTTCTGTTCCAGCTATTTGTCTCACAAAACAGCTTCAAGATTAGCTGGTGATTCCCAATGGACTCAGTTCATCCAGGCTTTCAAACAGATCCAGTCTGAACTTCAGTCACGTCCTGAGCCTTCTAAATATTCGGAGACTGGATAACAGATGATAAGGCTAACTTTCTTAAGTCTAACAAATTTTACTGATTTTTCTACCCATCCCTACCCGTTTAAAAAATTTGTGTCACCCCTATTCAGCAGGATTCTGTGGAGTTGTGGAGAGTCATTATCTCAATAACTTGAGTTTGGGTGTCTGGTTATGGTTATTTTGTAAATTATAGATAGGTTATTATTTTAAGAAAAATTTGAAAATGATCATAATTTTGAACAGGGAAGAAACAGATGGGGTGGATTGCTAAATTTATTCTTGAACAAAGCATTGTATAATTATAATATTACATAGAAATCTTTATTACTGATACAAAATTGTTATAATTTTATAATTATAAGAATATAATCATAAAATGTTATATTTTTTCCATTGGTACAGTATTTTTATATTGATACAGATTTAAGGATTTTGTCAGTATAAATATTTGTATATTGATAAAAGTTTGAAATTAATGTTGTTACTCTTAGACAGGCATTAAAATTATGCAACTCATTTAAGAAGACAAGGCCTTGACCCAGTCTTTCTATAGTTGCTTTTACAAACTGTTCAGGATGATCAAGTAATGCAAGTTTAGGGTCAGACAGTAGACTCGGGGTTATTTTAGAATCTGATCTAATTATAATAAAATGTTTCCAATAGTATTCAAATAAAAATAGCAAAGAGTAGTCAAGGTTTAACAGTTCAGAAGTACTTTATATAAATACTCTTCAAAATCATCAGAATACACATAATATGACATTTAATGTTATTTCATTATTAAAGATCATTTGACTATGGGACATCTCCCATATGCTCCTGAAAGTACCCACTACACAATTCAAGGAAGATATTGAGCATCATTAGTTCCAGGCAGAGTTGCTTATTGTGGCAATGTAGCCAGTGGGCAAAAATTGCCCTAATTCATCTGCAAACAAAGAGTACTGTCTAGGAAATGACACACATTATAGATAGACAATAGCTTAGTTCTGTCAAGACAGGGTCAGTTCTTCCTATTTTCTGCTTTACATAAGGTCTACCATATTGTTCTAGGCCAGAAGGCTGAAGACAGATTGTCCAATATTGTCATAAACTAGGGACTCTCCAGGCAGCCAGCTGTTTCTCCAAATTGTATAATTTTGGAAACTAAGTCCTTGTGCTTCCTACATATTCAGGCAATAATCACTGATGGTGTTGAAGACTAGCTATAATCTAATGTAAATTGTTTAGAATTAAGAAAGATCTTAGTTCAAAAGGATGGTTTTCAGATATTAATCTAAGTTAAAACCAAAGCATAATTCAGGTATAGAACTGTAGACTCTTTAAGTTAAAATAGATGATAGAATAATGTATCTAAATTGACAAAACTGATGGGATGGATGTTATTAGCATATATCATACCTCATTGTGTACATAAATGTTGTAATATTGTTCAGTGTATATCTGAAAGAAAACATCTTTTTAATGGACAAAAATGAAGAAATGTAGTGGCTTGTGTTCTCATGCTAATTATGTTATCAAAAACTGGTTTTCAGTTTACTGCACATAGGACTAGAGGAAGCCTGTCTCCACTTGGGTTTTAACTAGTTAATAAAGCTATCAGTGGCCAATGGTTGAGCAGTGAGACAGAGATGGAACTTTTAGGATTCCCAGCAAGGGTCTGAGAAAGTAAGATGAGGGGGTTTTCCATGAGGATAGTGTAGGAGATGGAACATATCAGAAAGGTGCAGAAGAGAGATATAGCTGACATATAGGTACAGAGAGAATGTGGTCCCAGAAGGGCTGCTGATCAGAGTCCAAGGCAGCAAATATGTAGATTTAGTAAGTGTAAACTCAAGAATATCAGATGGAAGTATGTGTTAGTCATATTGAGTTAGAGAATGTCACAGCTATTGAGCTGCTTATGGCATATTAAAAATAAAGTTGCATGTGTATGTCTTTCATTCACGGTTCCAAAACATTTTGGTGCTTGGCAAGAAGCACATGTGCACCCACTGGGAATTTTAGAGCAAACTGATTACTACTTCAGATGACCTCTGTGCTCTTTTCTGCACATAATCTCTGCCTTCAATGCACTTGTATAAATACATGGTGTAAACAAATCACTTACAGTTTGGCAGACAACATACTCAGATTTTAATTTTTGGTTGCAAATAGAGAAAGGTTATAATACCTTGACTTAAAACTAACCACACAACAATATAAGACCTTTATTGATGTTATTGTGTTTATCTTTTTCAGATTCCCTAAATAGTTAAAGTTCACTTTTAGATATCAGTAAAGGAAGAAATTAAATTCATAAATGACTCAAATCATCCTATGATATTACAAGGTTTTAAGCCCCAATTTGGGAAGAGAATCAAACTCAGGCCTTTTGAAGGACCAGCTAGTGTTCCTTATCACTAAATAATTTCACCAGTCCATTATGCAGAAATTTAATAAACACTCACTTTCAGCAGTCTCAGATCAGCACATTGACCCCACCTATTAGCTCCACCTACCTCCCAGGATACCTTCTCCAACCAGGATCATACACTTACACCTGCTTCCCAGGAAGGCTACTCCAACCAGGAACACCCAGGCCACTCAACACCAGAAACAACCAGATAGCACAAAGAAAGCACAAGAACATAATCAACAGAAGCCAATGCAATATGGCACCATCAGGACACAGCTCTCCTTCTACAGCAAGCCCTGGATATCTTAACATACCTGAAGAGAAAGATTGTAACATTATACCTCATTTCATAAAGATGATAGAGTCTTTTAAACTGGATATAAATAATTCACTTAAAGAAAGACAGGAAAACACAGTCAAACAGACCTTAAAAATATAATCAAACTTATGAAGGAAATAAATAGGTCCAAGTCCTAAAAATTAAAGTAGAAGTAATAAAAAGGCACAAACAAAGGCAAGCATAAAAATTGAAAACCTGGACAAGAAAACAAGAACTACATGCATAGGCATCACTAACAGAATACAAGGAATAGAAGAGAGAAAGTCAAGGGTAGAAGATACTATAGAATAAATTGCTACATTGGTCAAGGAAAATGCCAAATCTGAAATGTTACTAACCCACACAGTATACCACCTCATCCATCAAAAAACCCAGAAAATAAAAACTATTGGTCATTAATACCTCTCTATATCAATTGATTCAATTCAGCAATAAAAAGACATAGACTCACCAACTGGATATGTAAACATGATCTATCATTTTATTGCACACACACACACACACACACACACACACACACACACACACACGGCACTGAAGATAGACACTAGTTTACAGGCAACAAAGATAAACACTAGCAGCTCAGTGCTGAAAAAAGATTTTCCAAGCAAATGGACCCAAGAAACAAGCCGAAGTACTCATTCTAATAGCTAATAAAATAAACTTTTAATTAAAACTAATCAAAAGAGATGGGGAACAACATCTCATACTCATGAAGTGTTAATTTCTGAACATCTATGTCCAAATGCAAGGGCACCCACATTCATAAAAGAAACTTTACTACCTCAAATCACACATTGTGCCCCATAAAATAAAAGTGGAGAATTTCAACACCCCACTCTCACTAATGGATTTAACAGATACCTACAGAACCTTTCACCCCAAAACAAAATAATATACCTTCTTCTCATCATCTCATGAAACCTTCTCCAAAACTGATTATATAATCCTGCACAAAGCAATCCTCAACAGATTCAAGTAGATTGAAATAACCCCTTGTATTCTATCAGATCACCAAAGATTATGGGTGGACTTCAGCATAAACAGAAACAACAGAAAGTAATGATACTTATGGAAATTGAAAAGCTCTCTACTGAATGATTATGTTGCCAGGAAAGAAAGAAAGAAAGAAAGAAAGAAAGAAAGAAAGAAAAGAAAGAAAGAAAGACAGAAAGAGAGAAAGACAGAAAGAGAGAAAGAAAGAGAAAGAAAGATTTTTGTAGAATTCCATGAAAATTAAGGCACAAAATACCCAAACTTATGAGACACACTGAAACTAGTGCTAAGAGGAAAATTCATAGCACTAAGTGCCTTCATACAGAAATTTGAGAGATCTCTTACTAACAACTTAATAGCATACCTGAAACTAAGAGAAAAATTCAAAGAATCAACTAAAGAGCTGCTTCTTTGAGAAAATCAATGAGATAGACAAATTTTTAGCCTAACTAACTAACAGAGACAGAAACAGTATCTAAGATCAAAAATTGATAAATGGGACCTCATGAAACTGAAAATCTTCTGCAAGGCAAAGGACACTTTCAAGAGGACAAAATAGCAGCCTACAGATTGAGAAAAGATCTTTATGAATCCTACATCCAACAGACAGCTAATATCCAAAATATATATTAACTCAAGAAGGTAGACTCCAAGAAAACAAATCACCCAACCAAAAACGGAGGTACAGAGCTAAGCAGAATTTGCAACAGAGGAATGTTGAAAGGCTGAGAAGCCCTTAAATAAATGTTCAAAATTTTTAGTCTTCACGGGAATGCAAATCAAATTGACAATGAGATTCCAATTTACAACAATCAGAATGATTAAGATGCACAAACTCAAGCAATAAGAAATGACGGCAAGGATGTCAAAAAATGGGAACAGTCCTTCACTGCTGGTGTGAATGCAAACTTGTACAACAAAACTAGAAATCAATATGGCAGTTTCAATAAAAAAAAACAGGAATAGTTCTACTTCAAGAACCAGCCATACTGGTTCTTATACCCAAAATATTCTCCACCATAGTACAAGGGCTTGTGCTCCACCATGTTCATAACAGCTTTATTCATAATAGCCAGAAAATGTAAAAAAAACCAAAAAACTGAACATCTCTTATCCAAAGAATGAATACCGAAAATATAGTCCATTTACACAACAAAATACTTTTCAGATATTAAAAGCAAGGACATTATTAATTTTGCAGGCAAATGGGAGGAACTAGAAAATATCCTGAGTAAGGTAGCCCAGACAACCCACATGCAGGTGTTGGCAGAGGACAGGAGAGGACATTAGATCATGGAACAGGAGTTACACACGACTGTAAGGAACATGCATAGAATGTACACATTGATAAGTGTACATGAAGAACAGAATGCCCATGATACAACACTCAGACCTAGAGAAGTTAAACAAGAAGAAAGGAGCAAGTAAGGATGCTTGAATCTTACATAGAAAGGGGAACAAGGCACAGAGCAGATCCCCAGTGGCACTTCTTCCCCCAATCTCACAGAACCCAGAGTAATTGACCTCTCAGGAGCTCTAACCTGGACGTATCTTAGGTAAGGAGACAGAAACACCTACTCCAAACAGGGAGTCACTGGGAACCACTATGACTCAGGAAGTCATTCCTGGCCTGGAGCACTGGTTCCTTCCTTTCTTTGCCAGAGCACTGAGCAGATATTGGCCCCAGCTATAACCCCAGTAGTAATACCCACCCAATACAGTTCTGATACAAACAAGATAATAAGAAAGACAGGCTTCAGGCATAGACAGGGCAGGTAGCACTAAGGAGATCCAGATGGTAAAAGGCAAGTGCAATAACATAAACATCAGCAACCCAGGGTACTTGGCATCATTAGAACCTAGTTCTCCCACACTAGAAAGTCCTGAATTCCCTATATCACTAGGGGAGCAAGATTCAGATTTAAAATCACTTCTAATGATGATGATAGAGGACTTTAAGACAGACATAAATAACACTCTCAAGGAATTTGAGGAGAACAAAGGTAAACAGGTAGAAGCCCTAAAAGAGGAAACACAAAAACCCCTTAAAGAATTACAAGAGAACACAACTGAACAGGTGAAGGCATTGAACAAAACCACCCAGGACATAAAAATGAAAGTAGAAACAATAAAGAAATCTCAAAGGGAGTCTACCCTGGAGATAGAAAACCTAGGAAAGAAATCAGGGGTCATAGACAGAAGCATTACTAACAGAATACAAGAGACAAAAGAGAGAATCTCAGGTGCAAAAGATACCATAGAAAATATTGAGACAAATGTCAAAGAAAATGAAAAATGCAAAAAGTTCTTAACACAAAACATCCAGGAAATCCAGGACACAATAAGAAGGCCAAACCTAAGGGTAATAGGTATAGATGAGAGTGAACATTCCTAACTTAAAGGGCCAATAGATATTTTCAACAAAATTATAGAAGAAAAATTCCTTAACCTCAAGAACAAGATGCCCATAAACATACCAGAAGTGTATAGAATGCCAAATAGAATAGACCAAAAAAGAAATACCTCCCATCACATAATAATCAAAACACCAAATGCACAAAACAAAGAAAATATTAAATGCAGTAAGGGAAATAGGCCAAGTAACATATAAAGGCAGACCTATCAGAATTATACCAGACTTCTCACCAGATACTATAAAAGTGAGACAATGCTGGAGAGATGTCATACAGACCCTAAGAGAACACAAACTACAAACTACTATATTCAGCAAAACTCTCAATTATCATAGATGGAGAAACCAAGATATTCCATGACAATACCAAATTTACACAATATCTTTCCACAAACCCAGCATTACAAAGGATAATAGCAGGAAAGCTCCAATAGAAGAAGGGAAATTATAACCTAGAAAGAGCAAGAAAGTAATCCTCTTCTAACAAATCCAAAAAAAAAGCCACACAAAGATAATTCCACCTGTAATAACAAAAATAACAGAAAGCAACAATCACTGTTCCTTAATATCTCTTAACATCAATGGACTCGATTCCCCAATTAAAAGATATAGGCGAATGGATTGGATAAGTAAATCGGACCCAGCATTTTGCTGAGTACAGGAAACCCACCTCAGTGACAAAGACAGACTCTACCTTAGACTAAAAGGCTGGAAAACACTCTTTCAAGCAAATGTTCCTAAGAAACAAGCTAGAGTACCCACTCTAAAATCTTCAGCTGGAGAACACAAAAAATCTCATGGCTCCACCTGTATAGGTAGTTGAGGGTGGCCTTGCCAGGCATCAGTGGAAGTGGACAGCCTTGGTGCTTGAAACTTTGGATTCCCTAGTGTTGGGGAATTTGAGAGCAGGGAGGCTGGAATGGGAGGATGGTGGGAGCACACGTGCATAATAATAAGAGGACGAAGGATGGAGTAAGTGGTTTTGTGGAGGCAATGGGAGTGTAGATAACATTGAAAGGTAAATAAATAAAATATTCAATAAAAGAACAGATAATGGTTCTGACAATTGTAGTTGAGCAGTCAAGACTTTTTTCAACAATTTATTAAAGGGATTTTGTATGTTTTGCAAGGACAAGGTGTTGTGGAAGCTTATTAAGGGGATTTTGTATGTTTTGCAAGGACAAGGTGTTGTGGAAGCCCATGGAACTTTAAAAAGATTGGTGAGACATACTGTTGTTGAGACAAAATGATGCTGACTTGTGAGCTTGCTGAGTTCTCTGACAAGGATGACTGGGGAGCTGTATTGGACATATGTTCCTGACCCACCTTTGCTTGACTATATCCTAGATGAGACAAGCTGCCTTGCTTTAATGTTTTAGACCTTGTGGGATAAAGAATTGAAAAGAGAAACTATGTCTGTTATATTCTTCTTAAAGGTGCCCAGCTATTAGGACTCACTCATAGTGATCAAGTAATCAATCTAATATGGAAAATAACAGTCTACTTTTGGAAGACTGGATCTGGACTTTATCAGGAACATATTTGTAAGCTAGCTGTAGCTCACTATAAAGTAGGATAGCAAGAGATAATGTTGGGACAGGATCTGGATTTCAAACAAAAGTCAGTGCATGTTATAAGGCTCTTCTAATTGTCAAGCTAAAATTGGTTTGTCTCTTTTATAGCATTTACTGTAAGTTGCATTGACTGTATAATTTCCAATTATGTTAGTGTGTTGAAACCTGGCATGTCTGTTATGGGGTTCTATCAACCAGCTTTTGTCTCACTGCCTTGAGTATTAGAAAACCTTG
Organism: Rhabdomys dilectus; assembly: GCA_019844195.1. Lineage (NCBI taxonomy): Eukaryota > Metazoa > Chordata > Mammalia > Rodentia > Muridae > Rhabdomys > Rhabdomys dilectus. The sequence goes on along the minus strand of JADRCG010000169.1, from coordinate 72,796 downwards.
ATTCTCTGAAAAAGGCTTGAAAGTGCTGGAAGAAGTGAGTTAGGCTTTAAGCAGAAGCAGGAGTGTAACAGGCTGGATTATTGCTGGTATAACATCTTTAATTCCATTAACTGCTAGCACCACTGCTTCTTCAATAGCATTGACACAAGGAGTTAAGACAACTATTTTTGTTAACCATCTAGCAAAAAATGTTACTAATGTATTGAATATACAAGAGGATTTATATAGGTGTCTGGAGCAACAAATGATGCTCTATAACCCATTCAAATTATTTGAAAGAGGTTCAGGGTTCAAGAGTTCAAGGAGCCATTCCAAGTGTCACGATAAATATTTTTGGAGTAGTGTTACTTTTGAAATTCACAGTGATTGCCATTATAATTAGAAAAAAATTTAAAGAAACCTCTAGGATAATTGTCATAATCCTAACACCTCTCTGGGTGTGTCAACTCTGGATAATGAGATTATGAATTTAAAGAATGCTGCTCTGTTGAGCTTTGATTTTGCAGAAAATGTCAACAAAGGTATCCATGACCTGAGCTCAGTATTTCCATTTGGACAAGCCTCAGGAATGGCATATATAGCTTGATCTGGCTAGCCCTTCTTGTCCTGGGAATACTTCTATTACTGCCCATAGTGTTACAGCTTATCTTTAACATCATCAGCTTGTTGGCAAAGTACATGGCTTAAACCTGAAAATGGCACCCTAGACAAAGTTATTAAATTAACAGGCTGGCAAGCCAAGGATGGGTAAGATTCTGCACAGAGCCTTACCAACCTAAGACAAAAGTGCATTTTCTTTGATAATGCATCTTTTTTTTTGTTTTGTTTGGGTTTTTTGTTTGTTTGTTTGTTTTTTGAGACAGGGTTTTTTTCTGTATAGCCTTGGCTGTCCTGGAACTCACTCTGTAGACCAGGTTGGTCTCCAACTCAGAAATCCACCTGCCTCTGCCTCCCAAGTGCTGGAATTAAAGGTGTGTGCCACCACTGCCTGGCAATAATGCATCTTTTATGATGGGTAAGGATTGCGTTCTTCTCAGAACGACCTAATACAGGCTCAGTCTTGTTAATGAAATAAAAAAGGAGGAGAGTTGGAGAACTTTTGGGGCTGCTTGTCTGTGGGGAGCCAACAGGAGGCGACTATCATCCTTGCAGCCATCTTGAGCCATATACTCTGACAAGAGACTTGTTTACAACAGCCTACAACAGCTGGGCACACTCTGATAACATCTTGTTTTAGATACACAGAATCTTCCCTTGGGTGTGTGAGACTTAAAGGTGTTATTTAGAGCCGAGACTTAAAGATGTGATTTAGAGATAAGACTTAAAGGTGTGACTTAAAGGCGTGGCAGAGAGGCAGGCAGAAGAAATTATTAGACACTTGTACTAGGAAGAGTACATGAGACTTGAGACTTGAGGCAGATAACTTGGAACTGGGAAAGAGACTAGCCACTTAGAACTAGGATTAGGACTTGAGACTTGGTGCCAAAGCCCAGGACCTGAGACTTGGTATTAGGAACTAGGGACTTGGAGAAAAGAAGAGAAAATGAAGAATAAACAGGATTGAAACAAACTCTGTCTGGTCTCCATTCTTTGTGTCTGTGCTCACTCTCTCTCTTGCTGAACTCCGACCTGTGGATTAGAGCAGCTTGGGGCAGTGTGGGCTCTAACAATTTAGCTCCGAAGGCTTTTGGCAGTGTGGGTTCCAACATTGACAGAGCTGTCCCGACATTTTGGCCCCCATACGTGGGGTAGTGTGGTTCTCAACACATGTCAAGAAGTTTACATGTGACAAGGAGAAGGAAAGGGGCTGCTTGATAGGAATATGACATTGGCCAAGGACAAGGAAGTAGGCTTCAAGTAGGAATCTGACATTAGACTAGAACAAAGAAGTAATTTCAGGTAGGAGTCTAAATCATAGGCTACAACAAAGAAGTAATCTCAGGCAGGAATCTAAATATTAGACCAGAACAAAGAAGTAATTTCAGACAGAATTCTAAATTTTAGGGTAGAACAAAAAAGTAGGCTTCAGACATGAAAATTACCTTGCACTAGAATAGGGAAGTAGGCTCAGACACTTTGGTCATTCAGATAAGCCTTTAGAAACAGTGATCTTGGGAGTGTTCATGTCATTGGGTTTAATGTCTTGCTTTTTCTTTGACTATTTGTGTTCATTGTATTTCTTGTTCTTCGACTATTTGCATCTATTATATTGCTAGACCTTCAATCTACAACTGACCTTATTACATGCATGTAATCAAAATGGTATAAAAGAGTAAAGGAAGAGGTAGTAAAGGATAGGGAGGGGAAATGGGGAAAGGGGATAACATCTGTATTGTAAATAAATAAAAAGAAAACAATGAGAAATAAAAAAGAAAAAGAAAGAAAAAAGAAAGGGGAACAAAAGTGTTATGGAAGGTAGAAGGAGGAGGGACATGAATGGAAGGTGGGGGGGGGGGAGAAGGAATAGGAGGTCAGGATCAGGTGTGGGGAGAAACAGGTGAGAGTCCCGAAGGGCCAGAAGAATGAATAAAAATCTACTGTTGCTGGGGGTAGAAGTTGGCAGGAATTTCCAGAAATTTCCAAAGACCTGGAATGGGGGAGGCTTCCAGAATTGACCTTAGCCAGGATGCTTAATAGTGTGGACATGGAAGAATGTAGTCAGGCAAGCCCTTCAGTGAAGAGATAATGACACTAATCTATCTACAAAACTTGTTATTCAAAATTTATCCTGTCTACAAGAAATGCAGGTAGAAACATGGAGCAGAGACTGAGGGAATGGCCAACCAATAGCCATTTCAACTTGAAACCCACCCCACTGTCAAACACCAATTCCTGACACTATTAATGATATTCTATTATGCTTGCAGACAGAAACCTACCATAACTGTCCTCTGAGAAGCTCTACCCAGCAGCTGACTGAAATAGATTTAGATACCCACAGCCAAACATTGGATGGAGGTCAGACAACCTTAGAAGAGTTGGGGGAAGGACCGAAGTCCCTGAAGAGTATGGGAACCCCACAGGAAGACGAACAGTGTCAACTAACCTGGACCCTTGGGAGCTCTCAGAAACTGAATCACTAACCAAAGAACATACACAGGTTAGACCAAGACCAAGGTACATATGTAGCAAATTTGTAAATCAGTCTCCATGTGCATCCCCCAATAAGTGGAGCAGAGTCTGTCATAAAGCCATAGCTTGACTGTGGTATCTGTTTTTCAACAGGACTGCCTTGTCTGACCTCAATGGAGAGGAGCACCTTATCTTGCAAAGACTTTATGTGGCAGGGTATACAGATATCCTAGAGAGCCCCACCCTCTCAGAGGAGAGGGGTAGGGAGGATGGGTGAGTGACTTTGTGAGAGGAGAGCCATGAGGAGTCCTTTGGGATATTAATTAATTAATTAATTAATTAATTACCTCATCTTAACATCGGTTTTTCTTTTGTACCTTTATAATTGCCATTTTTCTATGTGCCACATATGTGCCTTCTCTATCCAGAGGCATTACTTTGTCCACCTGGTAAGAATACCCCTGGCCTTTTTGCCTTTTTTCCTTCCTCTTCTCCAATATCCTCCATTTCCTGTATTTTTGTCTTATACCATGCCCATTGTTCCTCTGGGGGCAAATAAATGTCTGTTCTGAGAACTTGGTCTTGGGGTATCTTGGCCTGATACCAGTTCTTTCTATCTCTAACTCCCTTCAAAGTTTTAGAAGTCAAGAAATATGTTTCCATATCTCTTTTTTGTATTTTATTTTCAACTCACTTATGTATTAATGCAATTCACATTGAATAAAAAAATGGGTGGTTGACTGATCGACACATTAAGCATCAAGGGTAAAAGAAGTGATCTGATTTAGCAAAAATCCAAAGTTGTGCCAAAATCTTCTTTTACTTTTTACTTTACTCACAAAGGCCAGGAGAGGACATTAGATCATGGAACTGGAGTTACACACAACTGTGAACTGTCTCATGAGAGTTCTGAGAACTTCTTTACATGAAAGCCATGATTAATTTCCCTGTTCAACTGTCTTTTTGAATAGTCTAGGAAACAAAAATAGTTTAGAAAGAGGGAACATGATCTAAACACACTTGTTAGCATAGATTCTACAAAACAGAGCAGAAACTGCCGGGCACATATCAGAACATTGTGTTTGCACCAGGGAAATTAAAATGTAGTACTTAGAGAAATTTATATCTTATCATGGGGTTAGTAAGGATATCAGTGAAGCAGTAAATGTTCTCTAAGATCAGTGAGATGGCTCTATGGGTAAAGAAGCTTGATACCAAGCAAGAGGAATTGATTTGATCAACAAGACACAAGTGGTAGAAGTAGAGAACTGGCTACAACAAGTTCTCCACTGACCTCTGCATGTCCATTGTGATACAAGGATGCCCATATAAGCACACATACCTATAAAGAATAGGGAGAATGACAGGCAGGTAGACACACAGAGAGACAGAGAAAGACAGGGACACTACATCACATGCAAGATGCACACAAAATAAATAAAATGTAAAACATCCCCTCACCATTTTCCTGGGTTTTTTTTGAGGAGCTCTAGTCACAGAGCCCACATTCTTAATTCCTGTGTGATACTGCTCTGTTACAGTATATGAACAGAACAATGGGGGGTTTTATGAGAGTTAGGAATAAACTATTTAAAGCACAAGCTCCTATGTTTGTTTCTTCCCTATATAATAGCAAATCAAAAGAAAAGCTTGTTTTAGGAGCTATTTTTTTCAACCATCTGAATTTAAATAGTCAAAATGGTATTTATCAGGTCTTACATTCCTACAAACCAGTTGTATTAATAGCTCAGGGAAAGATGTTTTCTTCAGTGGTGTAGCCCACTGGTAAGTATCTCATGTTGATGTGAATAACCTATTACCTACACTACACTATAAACAACATTAGTTAAATTCACATACACAAAAAGACATAGGGGCTGGTTAAGAAAAGAGATTAGTGGGAAAATGACAAAGGAGGATAATGAAGGTATATATAATCAAAATATGTTAGAGATGTACCATAAGGTAACATAATGTAACTCATTATTATGTATAATTAATATGTGCCAATAAATGCATAAATAAAATAATTGGACAGCACAATAATTAAACAACCATAATAATAGTTTCTGGTTAAGTTTATTAACCCACCCTGTTGTATAGTTACTTCTTTCTAAATGTGAGGATACCATCTAGGGAGAAACTCATTAAGATTCAGAAGTAACCATGAGAATATGGCTCACACAATCAACTAGGTGGGGGTCACAGGGCCTCAATAGGAGTAAACTGACAATCGTAGAGTCTTCATGGTACTGTACTAGGTCCTCTGCATAAATGTTATGGCTGTTTAGCCTGACATTCTTGTGGGAATGCTAACAATAGAAGTTGGGGTGTCTCTGACTATTTGGCTACTCTTTGGACCACTTTCTTCCTTATGGACTGCCTCAACTAGCCTTGACATGACCGTTTGTGCCTAGTACAAATGTTTTAACTTGTTATGCTGTATTTGGTTGATATTCCTAGAAAGTTTGCACTTTTCTAAAGGGAAGCAAAAGAGGAGTGGATAAAGGAAGTAGGGATGGGTAATAGGAAACAGTAGAAAGAAGGAAATTGTTCAGAATGTAATGTAAGAGAGAAATGTAAAAAAAAATTCAGAAGTAAATGAATTTTAACCAGACTCAGGATATAAAACAAAGTTCACAAGTGTCAGGAAGTTGCTGAAACTTACAAGCATCATAAGCTTCCAACTTACAGGTTACATAAGCAGTAATAATTTCAGGGAACTTCAGGTTAGAACACCCATACATATATAAGCACACCTCATCTATGATTCTGTAAGTACCTCATTGAAAGGCACAGGCTCACTAAGCTAGACTTGGTTAGAATAATTTCTTTGGTCTCTCATTAGTGTCATATCTAAAGTAAATACTTGATCTTCCACAACTCTCTAGGAAAAGTCAATAGCACCATGTTTATTGATTTCTTCAGCTTAGTACTTTGTAGTGTGCTGCAAATAAAAAGGTTTGGTAAAAATTTGGTCATTTGCATGAGTGTAAAAAGGTTCATTGTCCAGTAATAATTGTTGATTAAACTAGTAATTGGTGTCTTATTTTCATCAGAAATCAGGGTATTTGATGGTAATAATGAACTGAACATAAAAAATTCTACAAGATCAAGGAAGCTGAATATATTAACCTTGAATTTGTGTCATTACATCCTTCCCTTGCCAAAAAGAATGTCCACATGTCCAAACACTCTGAGCTGACAGACAAAAATGTGCCCAACCTTCATGTAATGAAGGCCATGCAGTTTCTCAAGTCTCAAGATTACCAGTAGAAATGAAGGTGCAGTTTGCTCAGAGACATTTCTCCTGGTAGTGTACAAATGAGCACATCCAGTATCTCTGAGATTACCTACACCTACCTCTGGAGATCATGCCCACCACCCTGTGCCATAGCCATCCAGAGACTGGCAGACCTTGGTCCAAAGGTCCAGAGGGTAGTCAGTCTGCAAGATTCACAAAAGAGAAGGCAGACAGAGACACCTACAGAAGGAGTGCTGTGTCCCTTGGAGCTGACAAGAAAGCTGATGCTGGGGCTGGCTCAGCAACCAAATTCCAGATTAGAGGTGGCTTTGGTTGTGGACATGGTCAGCCACCTCAGTAAAGTTGGAGATTATGATGTATTAAATAAGCTTTGAAGAAAAAAATGACCCTTTCTTAATGGCACAGATCTACTCCTGACAGTAGCCCTATTCCACTTCAAAGATGATGCTGAGCACCAATACCTTGATGTGGAGTTGCTTCAATTGTGGCAGACTAGCCACTTTTCAAGACATGTCCTAATTTCATCTGCAGGCAGAATGCTGTCCAAAGATGAAAAACAGATGCAGGAAAGTCAGCTGCTAAGCTCTGCCAATTAAAGGTAAACGAGTCCTTCATAATTCCTACTTCACTCAAGTATGTCACATGTTCTGGGACAGAAGACTGAAGGTAGATGCTCCAAATTTGTACTGAATATTGGAGACTGACCAGGCAGTCATCTGTCTCTGCCAATTGTTTAAATTTAGAAAGCTAGATACTTGCATACTCAAAGAATTCTTATTCTCAAAAGAGTCTTATAAAAAATTTTTATACTCAAAAAATTTTTAAATCTTTGATGGGGCTGAAGACTAGATAGTTAGAGTCTCACAATTGAACTTAAGTTTTAGCATTAAAGATCTTTTATATTCAAAAGAATGGTTTCTAAATGGCAATATAAATTAAAATCAATCCTGATTGATGTAAAGAATTATTAGCTCATTAAGTTAGGATAAATGTTAGAACACTTTAGCTTAATTGTCAAATATGATAAAATGGCCATTTTAAGTGTATATCATATTTTTAAATTTGCATAATTGTTATAATTATGTTCAATTAATATCTGAGAGAAAAGAGCCTTTTTAATTGGATAAAAAAAGGGAAGGATGTAGTGGGTCAGCCTAATGCTGCTTGTATATTAATACTAATTTGAGGTCTCCAATACTGGTGTCTCAGACAAAAGAAAGTTTGCATATCAGACAATGCATGATCTTGCCCCCAGTTAATTGTGATTGGCAAATAAAGATGCCAACAGATAATAGCTGGGCAGAAGAGACATAGGCAGGGTTTAGGTTTGATGATCTTGGCAAAAGAGAATCACGAGGATTGAGGGGAGAAAGAAGCTGTCATGAAAAAGGAATAACATGCAGGAGGGAGAAGGAGAGCTGCCATGGAATAGCTGAGCCTTAAAAACATGGCCATGTGGGTTGGCCAATTAATGCTAACAGCAGCTCAGATGGAACATAGTAAATAGTAAGTAATAGTTCAGGGTTATTTATAGGAAAGTAGATTCTAACAGCACAGAGGGTAGGAAGCTGCCCAGTTTTGTGCTGCTTAAAGCATATTAATATATAAAGGCTTTATGTGTCTTGCATCTAGGAACATAAATACTCTAAGGTGTGATAGAAGCCCCAGGCAGGAACTTTTTAAATTTTTTACTACATTGTCAGTTTTCAGAGTCTGGGATATACTGACTTAACTAGCAGATAATTTGATAGTGTTCCTTCTTTTATTATCTTATGCAATCACTTGAGAGGAATTAGTGGTGGTTTTACTTTGAGGATATGGTAAAATTTACAAGTTAATCAGTTCATTTACACCCTCAACTATTAAAAAAGATTTTTTAATTAATCTTTGAATCTTACCTTTTCTTGTTTGAGATCTGCTCTAATTGCTGATTCAATTGTGGTATATAACCATGTCTAGAAATATATACTTTTCCCCCCATATTTTGAATTTAGTAAAACATGATTTTCAGGTATTTTCTTCTACTTTTCTGGATTTTATACTCCTGTATATTAATGATTTTCTTCCCATCTCTAATTTATTGATTTGGGCATTTTCACTTGTTCTTTAAGTTTCTTTGGCTAAGAGTTTATCAATGATGTTTCTGCATTCAAAGAGCTTATTGTTTGTATTTTATTGTTTGTTCATTGATTATCTGTATCATTTCCCCGAGTTTTATTTCATTAATCTCTTCTTTAAAATCATTGCTTCCTTTTTTCTTTCTTTCTTTTCTTCTGTTTTCTTTTCTTTTCTTTTCTTTTAAATTTGGGTTGTGATTTGTTATGGTTTTTCAATGCTCTAAGGTGAATCACTAAGCCATTTATTTGAGGACTCTTTGACTTCTAAACGTAGGCACTTAGAGGTATAAGGATTCTTCTTAAAGTATTTTTGAGGAATACCACAGGTTTTCATATTTTTTTTTTTACCTTTTTAAATTTATTTATATTTTATATGCATGGATGTTATCTGTTTTTCTATCTGTGCACCACATGCATGCATTGACCATAGAACTTGGATTTACAGGTGAGTGTGAGCATCCATGTGAGTGCTGGAAAATGAATCCAGGTTACCTGCAAGAGTGGCCAGTGTTCATAAGCCCTGAGTACATGTGGGGTTTTTGTTTAGTTGGTTTGGCTTTGGTTTTGGTTTTGGTTTTGGTTTTCATTTTGGTTTTGGTTTTGGTTTTGTTTGCTTGTTTTAGATTTATCAGCATGTATGTACTGGAAACTCAACACAGGTCCCCTTTAGAAAGAGCACAAGTGCTCTCTCTTAATCCCTGAGCCATTTCTTCATCATTTATATGGTTCAAGGACACCTGCTTATTTTTAGCTCCATTTCCTCAGGGCAATGATTGTTTTAAATTTTTTGACTAAATGAGTGTTAGTCATTATGAAAAGATGCTTTGATGTAAGATCATTCCTAAATTTATTTTTGCAGCTGGTGTGTGTGTGTGTGTGTGTGTGTGTGTGTGTGTGTGTGTATGTACATGTTCGTATGTGTTTCTGTTGTTTGGAAGAGGACATGTTACATATATTTTTATTCTTTTGTCATATATTACCTCCAAAACACAGACTCCCTTTTCACCAACCTCTCTCCCATTTACCTCCCCTTTCCTTCAGCTATACTCCAAGTCCATCCTATACTACCTCACTCAATCTCCAGGCCCTGCCTTTCTTCAGAGAAAGCAGACCTTCCAGGGACATCAGCCAAACCAGGTATAAAAAAGTACAATAATACCAGGAAGATACCATCTCATCAAGGCCAAACAAAGCAACACAGTAGAGTGAAAAGGATCCACAAATAGGCAAAAGAATCAGTGAGAGCTCCAGGCCACAGCTTCCATATTTCCACAATAACATCAACCTACTCAGCCATACTGTATATGCAGAGAATCTATCTCAGAACGCAACAGAATCACTGATCTCTCAAGTTCCAAGAAGATCCAGTCACTTGCTTCTGTGAACCCTGTTCTCATGTTGTGCCCCTGACCCCTTTGATTCCTCTAATCCCTCCTCTGACTCCTGTAAAGTACTCCCTAAGCTTTGCCTAATGTTTGGCTGTGGTTCTCTATACTGTGTTTTACAAATGGTGCTGGCTTAACTAGATGTTGGTATGTACAAGAATAAAAATAAATTTATATGTATCAACTTGCAGAAAAATCAAGTCAAGTTTAACCAAAGATCTAAAGATAAAGCTAGATACACTGAATCTAAAAGAAGAGAATAATCTACCTTGGCAAGGACACAACTTCCAGAACAGAACATCAACAGCTCAGGTACTAAAATTAACAGTTAATAAGTGAGACCTAATGAAACCGAAAAGCTTTGTAAAGCATAGGACACTATCCATAGGACAAAATGGAAACCCACAGAATGAGAAAAGATCTTCACCAACTCCACATTTGACAGAGGGCTAATATACAAATTATATAAAGAACTCTTGAAGCTAGACACCAGTAAACTAAATAATCCAATTAAAAATAGGGTACAGACTTAAACAGAATTTTCAACAGAGGAATCTCCATTGGCAGAGAAGCACTTAAAGAAATATTCAACATACTGAGACATAGGAAATTGCAAATCAAAGTGACTTTGAGATTTCATTTTATACATTTCAGAATGGCTAAGATCAAAACAGAAGTAACAGCTCATGCTGATGTGGATGCAGACCAAGACAAACAGCCCTTTACTGCCAGTGAGAGTACAGACTTGTACAACCACATTGAAAATCAATATGGCAGTTTCTCAGATAACTGAAAATCAACTTGTCCTATAATTTTGTAAAGGCTATGTGGTGAAAGTATTGATTTTTGTGGACACAATCTATTTGTAATGATATTTAATGGTATTGGAATGGAGTACAAGTAACATCTGTCTTGTGAAACTCTGATGCATCAGAGGGTTGCTTTTTTGACCCCTGAAATCGAAGCAAGTTTCCCCTGGCAGAATTCAGATGTGTAAGCACTCTCCCCATCCCTTGGCTTTATGGCTTCATCATTTGCAAATTTTCAAGAAACTCCCTGAAGCTGGAGTTTCGTGTATACATAAGCCACCTGACATGTGAACTGTGAACCAAACTTTGGGTCCTTTACAAGAACATAACACACATTTACCCATTGAATACCTATCCCATCCTCTTATTTTATTTTTTTATTTAATATTCATACATACTACATAAAGTATCTATTATCCTTTCTATGACTTTTCTCTCCTAACTTCATGGATGTTGTTGATATTATTCTTATTCTTATTCTTATTCTTATTCTTATTCTTATTCTTATTCTTATTATTAGTGTTGTTGTTTTTATTGTTATTGTTGTTGTTGTTGATTTTGTTGTTGTTTAATATTCACTAATCTGATGCAAGTCTGACCATATGCCCATGAGTGTGCATATAATTGAGTGCTGGACTGTGTGTTTGCTTCATCTCTGAGATGCCAGAGTACCACTAGCAAGCTGCTCACTGGAGGCAAAACACCATCCACAATAGGGGTCTTTTGTCCATGTTTTATCATACGGGAAACAGTGGAATAGTTGCTGTGGTTCCAAGTATCTTGTTTACCAATGAGAGTTGGGAACAGGGTTTTGAGCTTCCCTTCAGGGCATTCATGTGCCAGGCAGGAAAGGAAAGATAGAGTCCAAGACCAGGGATAGAACCCAGTTTGGTTTCAAGTGAGTACTCAGAGTATGAAAGTAAGAGAAAAGGCCTGCTCCAGAAGATTTAGCATGGCTGTTCACCATGAAGGCCTCCCTTAGTTGCAATTCTTTATGTAGGAGACTGTCCTTGTTTGCCCAAACTGTTTTATTTGATGACAAATGTGAATTCACACACGTTATTAAGGGTAAACCAGGGATTAAATACTTTTTTTCAGTAAGGAATGTTCAGGAAGGGAACTCACTGACTAAACTCTCAGGGTCTATCTAGATACTTTATTAGCATGGAGAAATCTAGGTTTTTATGCTATGTGACTGATTGTCATGGTCCTCTCAGTGAAGTGTCATAGTTATGTGTTCTAGAACAGATAGTTTGGCAGTGAGCTGGCTCCACTCCTGCTGTTCTTAATTCTGAGCTGCCCCGGTTTCTTAGTCTGTTCCACCTAAATAGTTCTTTTTTTCTAATGGCACAGTTCATGTGCCCCATTGTAGAGTGTAGGTAACTCTTCACAACTCAACATTTTATAGTACCCTATCTATCTAAAGCTCAAAGATTACCAAGCAAGTGCAGTTAGACCCTACCTGTCCTTGGGGATTGGGGGTAAGCTGGTACAGAGTCAATGACACAGACTCTAGGAGCAGGTGAGAAATGCTGTAGCAAGCTCATCTGAGCACTGACACAAGCTTCTTTAGTACCCTCCATCCACACCCCCATTGGTCCTAAGAAAGTATCTATGCTAAACAGCAGTCCCTGATTAAATAGCATTATTTGCAGCAGCGATTCTTTCTCAGGCAATCCTCAATTAGGTCCTCCTGCAGGAATTGCTTCTGTAGCTACATGGTCCCCAGCATGCCCTTACATAGAGGCAGCACTGATGTTCCTGCTACATATCTACCTTTTAAAAAAAGATTTTGACAGTTTAGTGGGAGCCGGGGTGCCATTGCCTCAACATTGTTGACCCCACCTTGGAGCTGAATATTCCCAGTATACTAGACTATGTCTGTCTTAGGTTATCCTGACTTCCAGAATTTTACCCATCATTGACTACCAGCCCTCAAAGAGCTGTCACTCAGAAGGCATGTCACACAATGGGCAGACAAGGAACAGCCTATGTGGTGGTCTCATGGATCTTTGCAATTCATGCTTTGTTCACTTCCTTAGGGTGTCCACAATCGAAATTTTTGAGAGTCATCAGCACCTGGATGGTCATCTTATTTTTGAAACGCTGTGAGATACACTTAAACAAAATAATTATTAATATGAGACTTTCTCACATCATAGCATAAGTAGCTATCCACAAGGTGTCAAAACAGTCTCTTAATATTGTACTATTAAACAGATTGCCACCCTTTTGAGAGTAAGATGGTGTAAATCAAGACAGTTAGAGGGGCCACATCAATCCCAATTGGTCATAATGTGATCATATTGAATATACTGGGGTCTCTATTAACATAAGGAATAATATTGGAAGCATCATGTGAGGTAAACTTCCACATATCAAGTGTGAGGTTAGATTATAATGTTGAATATTCCCCAGAGAATTTTACACATCTCCATCACACAGCCCCATCTGATTTGATATGATTGAGAAGATATAGATGACAAAATGTGTCCACAGCTTTTGCTACAAGTGTGTTCATCAGAGTTTAGAGGACAATATTAGATGTCCCAAGTGTACTTATGTTGTGGGCAATATTGACCATATTTATTTTAATTTCTTGGTGAATGAGCTTGTTCTCAAACAGAAGCAGATTTGAGAAAAAGAGACTCAAATTGGACCAGTCAGTGTGTAGGTGGCAAATTTTTCAAGATTGGCTGGGAAATGATCAAAATAACCTTGATTTGGCCAATGTCAAACTCATGTTGGAATTACTAGTTCAGGATGGCTGTGTTCCTAAGGAATAGGAAGTCTAATGAAAGTGGCATGTGAGGGACCTTTGGAAAGCAAGGCTGGAGTGGATTTGGGGATTTAAAATCAGTAAGGAGGTTCCATGCCTAATATGGTGCCATAAGTTAGATTACCAAGAAAGTCTCCCTAAATTATGCTAGGGGTAAGCTGGGAGTACCTCTGATGTGGCAGAAACAGAAGGGAAGTAAGTGAGAGACCTTGGACAGAAGCACCAGAAGATGGCTTGGAGAGTGACAGCCAGAGGGCTTGAGCAGAAGCTCCTTCATCCTCATTGCTAAAACCAACCTGTTTGCCAAGAGAAAGCTGGATGGGGTCAGTAATGGAAAGTTGAATATTAACCTCATCCTGACAGTGTTTGTTATGGGTAGCCACCACTTCCTCTGGTGAAAAATTCTTAAGACTGGCAATGACTACAAAGAAAATGGGTACAAAAAAGGGAGGATAATCCCAGACTGTACCTCGCACTTCCTCCCAAGGAAGAGAAATCACATCCAGAGGTCAGGGTCCCAAATGTTCTCAGAAGATATCCAGGGGGCTAACATAGCAGCCTCCACAGAAAATTGGTCCAGGTCATGAGGATTAACCACAAGTTACCCGAAAAGTTTTGAGAGCCCTAATCTGGAGATTTTTGATGTAGAGGGGAGGGAACCCATGACCACTAGCACAAAGGGAACAAACAACCAGTAGATATAAGAAATATGACAGAAAAAGCAATGAAAGTCAAGGTTTACTTAGGAGGGGATTTCCTCAGTTGTAGCTCAAAGGCCTTGCACCTAGATGGTGTACCCAGGAAGGAAATGGTGTTCAAGGGCTGATCCTTGGTACCACCATCTGGGAAAACAGCACCTATGTCAGGTACCAGGATGATTCCAGATCAAAAGTGAAAAGGAACAAAGACAAAAAGAACAGAAAAGATGGCCACCACACACTTATTTCAGCAGGATCACCCAAAGACAACGAAGGAAAAAAATCACTGCAGCAGGCTCACAGCATTCTTGACACAGCAAGCTCACTCAAAGACAGAAAAATGGAAAGATGGCCACTGCAAGCTCACTGCACACCCGGCGCACACTCACTGCACACTTGTTTTATGCTTGCCTCATGCTTGTCTCAAGCTTACCTCATGCTCGCTCTCGAACTGAACCGAGACCAAAAGTGAGATTACCGGGGTGGACAGACAGAAAAGACGAAGAAGACAGAAATGTGGTCCACGCACTTATCTTCACCGGACCCACAACATAAAAGACTAAGGAGCCAACTCACTGAAGAAGCAACCGGAGGGAGCACAACAGCACCACCCTGAGGAGAAGAAGAGTAGACCAGGCAGAACCACGAGCACAGTCCTTGCACATCAAGCAAAAAATGAGCCCTCAGAAAAGGAGATTCACATGCAGCCACAAAACTAGAAAAAACGAAATAGTCCATCAACAACATTAAGTGCCAGATGTTGCCTGTACCATGGACAGCTCTCCGCCCAACCTTACCAGCTCATGGGTGTTGGAGGCAAGTTGGCTCAGAGTCAACAACACAGACTCTAGCAGCAGGTGAGGAATGCTGCAGCAAGCTCATCTGAGCATTGCTGCAAGCTCCTTTAATACCCTCCAACCACGACTCCGTTTGTCCCAAGAAAGTATCTATTCTAAACATCAATTCAGGTACTGGCAGTATTTACACCAGCAATCCTTGCTCTCTAGGGGGAGTCCTCAATTAGGTCCTCCTGCAGGAGAGCTTGTGAAGCTGCACAGCCCCCAGCGATTACATAGATGCAGCCCTGCTGTTCCTGCTACAAACAGCTATCCAGATAAGGCTGTCTGAAGGCCACACACAACACTTTTAGAAAGCTTTCTGGCTTTATGACTTTGATTAGAAACCTCAATATTTATTTTAGAATATTTCTAATACGTTCTCTGACTTGTCCATAAAATCCAAATATGTTTTACAGCAGCTTCTCTGACTTTGGTCAGTAAACTCATGAACTATCCAGAGAATTTTTGGCTTTATTTAACAATATACTTCTGATAACACACGTGCAGCCATATGAAATTTGATTGCTGAGAAATTTTTATTTATCATAATCAATCTATCATCTATCATAATACTATTATGCAATTTTGTAAATTATTTATAAAGTGAAATGGTGTTTTCCTCAAAGATAAGGTAACGGCTTGTAACAACTTCTCAAGGCATAGTTTCTTATCCAGTGTTCTCACTTAAAATCTTAGCCTAGGCTATCAGAAACATCTTGTAAATTCAAACTGAATAGAAGGATATAAAAGAGTTAAATTGCCATGAGAACTATGGATCAATATTTTGTTCTGTCTAAGAGTTCCACAACCAATTCCAGAAGGCCTTCTTCTTTTGAAGTTTTCGTCTCAGTCTGTGGAACTTGTTACACAGATTCTACTGGGCTTGGTATAGCAGTCTACAGAGAGCTTTCTAGGGAGCCATTTCGAGCAGATCATAAACCAGCAGGTTAGACCCATGGCTTGACTTTGATTTGTTTGTTTAGACACTCCCTGACACCCCTCTCTCAGGAAAGCTGGTACATGGCAGATAGCTGCTGTGGGAAAGGGAGTCTGTTCTCATCAATAATTCTTTCAACTGATGAAAAACTTAAAAATAATCTGAGAAGTGCTAGAAACATGTTGGGGGCTGCTTGATCATGAGAAAGACTCTGGAATGCAGAAGTGAATGAACATTCATGATGCAATTCACCATCTCTCCTTTCCTATAAAACTTACAAAAGGTTTTATCTTTCAGGGCCTAAATAGAAGAATGGCTATCCATTCTTACCATCATAACCCTCATCAGTGAAATTTCTAGGAACAATCTCTTTGTCCCTAAGAAGCAAACCAAGTTTAGAGTACTAGATATTCAGAAGGCTGACATGCCATTCTTCCAGTCATCTTGTGGGGTCTTAAGTGAAGATCATACCTTGGGCTAGAATATATAAACTTTAATACTAGCTGTATTTGCACTTAGTCTTGGGTCAGAAAAGTATTTTTTTCCTGAACTTGGTATTCTTATATTAACAAAGTTTTGAAAGTTTTCTCTTTTAGTTTTTAAAGATCTGTTCAAATAGACTTTTGGTTAAATTACATCAGTCTTTGTGTCAAAGAACATAGAACAATAAACTTTACATTTTATTTCTGAAGTTTTTTTCTATGTCTCTCTCTCTATGTCACTTTCTGTATCTCTTTTCTCTATGTTTTTCTCTCTTCCTCTCTCTTCCTCTGTCTAAACACAAACACACACACAGAGATACAGAGAGAGAGAGAAAGAGAGAGAGAGAGAGAGATACAGATAGACAGAGACAGGGAGGGATTGAGGGACAGAGAAAGAGAGATGCATGCATTCTCTGTCTCTGTCTTGATAAACAACTGCAGAATTGCCTCAGGTTTTTTGATTTGGGTTTTCTTCTACTTACATTTTCAGGTCTTGAAGAGTTACACTCATTTCTTTCATCTCTTTGATTGCATTCTTTCATATTTTATATTTAATCATTTCTGCTTTAAGGGCCTCTATCATCTTCATAAGATTAGATTTAATGTCATTTTCTTTCAATTCAGGTGTGTTAGGATGTTCAGGGTTTGCTACAGTAGAATAGCTGGGTTCAAGTTGTGCCATATTGCCCTGGTTTTGTTTTTTGTCTTCTTATGCTGGCCTTTAGCCATTTGGTTATCCCTAGTATTAGCAGGCCTAGAAGTTCCTGATGGGAATTGCAGAAAACATTTAAATCTCAGACAGGGGCTTCTACCTCACCATGATCATTGAGTTCTTGGATAAAAGGTACATGTACAGCCTATATATTTACTAATAGACTTAAACAGAACAATAGCTCTGCAGCTGCCTACTCTCCATGCTATTAGAATCTACTTTTCTATAGATAATAGTAAGTTTTTGCTTACTATTTACTATGTTCTATCTGGGCTGCTCTTAACTCCAATTGGGCATCCTTCAGGTTATAGTCTCTTAACCCTTAACCCATGGCAGCCTCTCCTTCCTTCTCTTCTGCAAATCTTTCTCTTCATCCTGTTCTCCCCCAAGTCTGTGAAACCTAAACCCCACCTATGTTGCTTCTGCTAAGCTATTGGCTGTCTCACCTTAGCTTGGGGACAGGGTCACAAGGGCTATATGCAGACTTAAGGCCTTGTGGGCTGACAGTTATCACTACAATAAATAGTAAAATAGTAAAAGACAAAACCTCAACAGGGAGTAGGCCTGTAGGTAGAGCTGGTAGTCCCTGATGTCCAGAAGACCTCTAGAATTGCAGGTACAGCTGGTTGTCCCTAGTGGCACAAGGCTTCCAGGGATGCAGGCAAAGCTGGTAGACTGTGATGGCTTCAGCCTACTAGTTTTTTTGGGTGGGAGCAGGCCTCCAGGTATGGAGAGATAGTGGTCTTTCATGGTTGCAGGCCTCTGTTTGTCCCAGGTGGAAACAGGCTTCCAGGGATGCAGGCAGAGCTGTGGCCAGAAAAATGAAGTCCAGAGGATACAGAGTGATTCTTGGTGCTAGTAGATTTTCACAGAAAATCTGCCAGAAAGGAAACTGGGGGTAGGGGGTGTCTCACCTGGTACTCACCAATGGCTGCGTTTGTCTGGGATTGTGGTTACGAGGTTGAACTTCAATGTGAAGTGCAAAGTGTTTAGAGCAGACCTCATGACTATCAAATATATAAATGCAAATATAGCAAGCAGAACTTTGGAGCTTGGGGAACTCACCTGGTTGACCCTGGCAGCAGCAGGAAAGGGGAGCAGAGGAAGGGAATCAAGTGTAGATTCCCTTCCTCTGTAGGGAAGGAGATGGGTAATTAGAGATGGGGGTCACCTCTAGGACATTCCAGAGACCTGGAAAATAGGTACACATCAAAATTTCCTAGGATAACAGTCCTACTTTTCTTGTAGACTGTTTCTAAGATTCCCAATAGTTCTTTGGTGTAAGGATAGTTCTCTGCCACTAGTTTCCTTTTACATTTCTGCAAGAATTCCCTATCATTCCCATGCCTTAGGCATGATCTTGGAACAAAGACTCATGAAGAAATCAATTTGTTTTTCTCTTCATCTGGGGCAAAATCTGAACAAGGAATCTGTAAGTCAAACTACACACTATGCATCATTAACTCAGAACATATTACTCAATTTGTCTTGAATCAATTCATAGATTCATGTTCTATGGAACTTTAAAAGGAAATCTATGAGTTTTATCAAATGAATCTCAAAGGAAAACTTTTTTCAATGAACAAAATATGATGGTAGAAATTTAACATAATATGGTAATAGCAACAAGCAAAACAAAACGATTACCACTACATCATCAACAACAATAAATTGGAAGAAGAAAGCCAGAAAGCTGACTGAGAAGTGACTATGTTGAACTGTGAACAGATATTCCTTATTCTAGTCAGTGTTCAGAAACTATTAGAGGCATGCAGGTAAAAATAGGAAGAGTTAGTAAGTGGGTTTTTGGTAATCTCTGAGATTAGTGATAATGCTGATTATGTTAAATATCCCACAGGCTATGAATTCACTGGAGATACAATAAGAGTGTGTATGTGATGTTTTATCAGTAGTCCAAACTAGAGGATGCCACCTTACTTCAGCTACAGATGATGCACAGAATGTGGGTTACTATGGAAATAAAAAAAATCAACACTACAAAAATGTGAGAAGAAAATATGTTCACAAACATCATATTTTTATTTTTTTAAAAAGGTTTATTTTTATATCATGTTTACTATTGTTTTGCCTACTGCCTGTGCACCAAGACACTGATACTGAGAAAGAAATAGTGAGCAATTTCAAGACTCTTCCATTAATAATAACATAGTATAAGATGGATATGTATAGGAAATGTGAATTGTGCAAAAAAAGACAATAAAAGAAATGCATGAGAAATTTTAGTTTCTCTGAGGATAACTTGATTTATTTAAGGTGTTTTTTGGTCAAACTTTATTATGAAATGTGATACTTCACTTTCTAATGTATTCAAAGTATTCCAGAGACCTGGAATGTTTACATGTATAAACATTTACTAATGCAGCTTGTGTGCAAATATTTAATGAACTTTGGAATGCAGGCTTTCACATTCAATTAAAATTTAGCATCAATCACTTTACTATATTTTTTATTAAAAAAATTTAAGACCTTTGGTATTACCTAAAGCATAGTTTCCTATAGAAAATAACAATGAAAAGTCAAAATATGGGTTTATATGAAGAATTGTTAATGTCAAATGAAGGTAAAGACATTCTTTAGTACTTAGGATACAGAGTTCATCGTTCTAATGGCAATACTGATTGTCCCACTTTCTGTCCTAACACGTAAACATGGCAGATTGGCATCACAGATACACAACTGGACTCAGAAGGGGAACTCAAGTCTCTACCTGCTACAAAAAGTCAGAGAATAGATTTGTTGAAAGAAAAAAAGCAATGGACCTGATTCCAAACTTTTCCATGGAAACATGGGCACTGTTGTTTACTATCCCTGTTCTGTTCTTCTTGTGAGTAATGGTTTGGACTCCACTTCTTTGTAACCCAGTAGTTAGAATAATTCTTAGACCCTTGTTCCATGTTGGAAAACAAAAGGTATTATCCAATGGAATTTCAAACTGCCAGAGATAATTTTAAAAATCTGCTGTCAACAAAATCATTTATGTCATTGAGCTTTTCAGCCATACTCTTTTAACTCTTGTTTAGGAGCCACTGTTGTGAGACTAAAGACCAGGATTAAAATGGTTACTCAAGTGTTTCTCTTGATTTGTTTTCTGTTATTAGTCTGTAATTTGTCACATTAGGATAGCAAGGTTTGTAGGATCTAGAAATTACAGGGACTACACTTGAGATGTTAAAGATTATTCTGCTTCCAGCCTGTTTGTCCAGAAAGAGTCATCATTAGAGATTGTTGGGTTATCAAGTCAGTTAACTAAGTGCCTGAAGCTGATTAACTCAGAACAGAAAGCCTTGGAAAAGACAGGACCAAGATACGATGCTTTATGTAGTTTGTGATCTTGTGATATCATTTGAGTTACTCAATTGAAGAAAACATCCTGTGACTTTAGTATGTTGCCAACGCTATTTTGGAGACACAAAATTTATAATGTTATGACAGTAATTTTTTTTTTAAATATAACTTCCAGGAGCATGAATGGCTTGAAGGCATGTACAACATCAAAACACCACACCTGAACAAATGGTGACTCACAAATGCTGTATCATTTAAAAAATAGTTTTTGTGCATGTTATTGTTTTGCCTACATGTATGAAAAACATAAAAGTCAGAATAGGCATTGGATTTACAGGAACTGAAATTATAGGCTGTTGTGCGTTGGCATGTGGGTGTGAGAAACTGCTTTTGCTACCTCTACAAAAGCAGCAAATGTTCTTAACTGCTGAGCCTTCTTTCCATCCTAAAAGCTGCATGGTGGAAGCTCTCAGCAGTTTGTAGGCTGTGAGACAGGACAGCTCAGAGAGTCTTATCAGGAAGCTCAAGTGGTTAGGTATCCTCTTCTGCTGAACAAACTCACTGCTCACTGCTTATATAACATTCATGAGGCATCTTGTGAATCTTGCATTTTAGGTTATGCATACTGGTTATCTGTGGTTTCTTTCTAAGTCTGTGAGCCCCCTCAGTAGCATTCAAAAATCAATCTTATGAAGTTGTATTACATATTAACTCTAGGATTGGAAATATCAAATATTAACCTAAATGTTTATACTAAATTGGAATATGAAGGGTATTATTACTCTAAGTGCTAATACTAAATTCTGCTTACCTGTTTCCTCACTGGATAAAGTCTAATAATTGTCAATATTTGCATCCAAGGATATATATTCACATAATATATATACACATGTATATACTCATATATATTGAATCAATAATATAAATAAGATAGTACCTGTGTACCTGTGTGAATATATATGTACATGTATCAATACCACATATGTGCATATGTGTATACATATGTATATATATATATATATGTGTGTGTGTGTGTGTGTGTGTGTGTGTGTGTGTGTGTATAGATATATATATATCCATGACCGAGTTTTCTCCTTCATGTTTTAGGTATGGAACTTCTACTCATGGACTTTTTAAGAAGCTAGGAATTCCTGGTCCCAAGCCTCTGCCTTTTGTTGGAACATTGCTTTTCTACAGGAGGGTGAGTGATGTTGATTTCACTACTTTGCTTCTGTGAGTATAATTTTTATGGGTGTCCAGAAACCCTTTGTCAGTTCACTAGTGCAGTTAGCCATTGGAATTAAATGCTAAAGTTTTCAGGTTTTATAATTTTTTATGCCACACCAATATCATTGCCAGGTTATCTCTGGGGTTTATTGATGTGAGTTTGTGACATCAAGTTTTTGACAGGTCATTGGAGAACTCTGGATGTTGACACACCAAGACCTGATGCCAAAATGCTGATACATAAACTGTGGGAACAGCAAAGATTTAGCGTTTTTTTCAGTACGGATTCCAGAAAAGTACAGTTACTCTTAATCAGTATTTAATGAATCATATGTAAGTTTACTGAGTGACACCGCACCAACTTGAATTAGAGTTCAGTAACAATATGCACCCTCCTCTTTCAGTAGCTTTGGCACATGGCTATCAAGAGTCATATTGTTACTTTTGGGGAATACTGACATACTTGAATCTTCAACTGAGCTGTTTAACCCTGCTCTTATTTCCAAGACTACAGCCAAGGCTTTGCCACTTACATGACAATTTGGATTTACTTATTTTCACTTCAAAAGAGAACCGTGTATATGACTCTAAGGAATGGGAATATGGAAGATTAGATAATTCCCATGAACCTCAGATATTTAGCCATGTAATGAGTTTTGTTTCTTGAAACAGAAGCAGATTTATACAAAATTATTAATGAAAGCATGATTTGACAAATCTGAAAATACTTAGTTATAGTATGTGAAATACAATACATATAAATGCATATATATACATATATATGTGTATATGTATATATATATGCAGACATACAAATGCATGTATATGTATACATACATATATAATTTTGAACTGTCAATTTACACAGAGCCTTTGTGTATGCTAGCTAAAGGTGGAGTTTTGGCCTAACTTTTCTAACAGCAGACCAATATCTTTTTCAATATGCAAACTGAATTTTTGAATGATTTGCTTTTGCTTTTCCAATTGTTTAAAGTTTACTCATTAGATCATAATTCTTCCAAAAGAAGGACTTAAGGTCCTACGAATTTCACACTTTCTGCCCTCATTTGAAAAAGCAATAACTTCTCCCATCATTTTTAATGAACTCTTTTTTTATGTAGTCTTTGAAATATACTTGTTTGACAGCAATGCTGTGGTACCGAGATCTGGCATAGGTCTGGAGGATTAAAGAACAACTCAGACTGGGGTCATCCATTGTGAAAGAATGCCACTGCCTTTACTGGGCAAGTTCAACATATACACCAAGCCAGGGAAGGAAAAACACAAACTCAGGAAAAAACAGGAACTCAAATGGGGAGCATGTCAAGTGTAAATTCCTTTCCTGGGGCATTATCCTTCAAAAGGATGTTTTGTTCTTGGAAAAACTGCAGAATGTTACTTTGTAGACAGCAGCACATGGAAAGTTTCAGCCAGGGCATAGCAGACCTTTGGGGTCCTACACTTATTTAGTTTTATGTTTTGATATCAAGTAGTGTTTCCTGTAGAAAGGACTTGTTTAAAACATGCTGATCATATTATGAACATAGATCCTCTGACCTTCTTACTCAGTTGTGTGTACAAGATATATTGTTTATAGGTGACTGTGTATCAATCCAAGGGTTGGGCTTACACTCTGCTGACCCTAATCTGCAGAAATAAGGTCCCCAAAGGTAGGGTCTGGAGTAAGACCAAGGTTGAGAAATAAATAAAACAGATAGCTGGGACTGGAAGTCTTGCCTAAATTGATGGCTTATTCTATGTAATTCTGTTAAGAAACATAGCTTCTTTCATACTATTTGCAGGCTAGGGGAATGGCCAAGGTCAGTTGAAAGCCAGGTAGGAAAATTTTGATAAAGAGAACACAGGATACCTCAGACATCTGTCTTAAAATGGATAAACATGGGCCAGGGATAACATGGACCTTGTTAAATCTGTTCCTGGAAGTAAACAGAACTAATATTCTGTTTGTAGTTTCATTATGTTGTCTGTAAGAACTTAGTGTCAATATAGATCAAATAGTAGCAACCTTTTTAGTTTTTACAGCCAGATGAGTTGTTTGTACCTAAATGTTTAAAAGCCCCAGATGTCCTTTAAACCAGAAAAGGCATACTAACATTGTCAAAAGCATTCCAACAGAAGTTATATGAGGATAACACTAAACAAATATTTAAGGATGTTAAAGAGGTTACATGTTTGCAGATTGTATAATAATCCTTAGAAACCTCAAAAGAGAAATTGAATGTGCAACAAACTTGGCCCAGGACATTAACTATTTGATTGATGGTTAGGAAGCCTAAATTAACATTATCATGATGCCACATTTCCTGCAAATGGTATTTTATTCTTCCCATTTCCATTCTCACTCACCTCCTCATTACTTAAAGGAGAAACATGATTTATCTAAAGTCAGCATAACAGTAATTGTAACTGATATTGTAATCCTAAAATCTCCTATGTAAAACACCACAACTTTTAAAACATTTAACTTCTGGACTTAAAAAATATATGTTCTTGTGATACCCAAGCTTCAGAGCTATTATAAGTAAGCTGATTGATGAAGTGGGAAGTTTACACTCTTTGGACAAGAGCTACCATTAAAGCAGCCTCTGGTTTTATTGCTGTAAGTACTGAAAAAAGTTACAGTTAAAATGTGATCTGGAAATATTTTTAGTAAACGCCTGATGTAGCACACAGAAAACCTGTTAACCAAAATCACCATACTTAATGTATCAGTAAAGTTTACAGGAACCATAGAAAAAGAAATCCCTTGAAGTAAAAGGAGTTTCTAAGTAGCAGAGGAGTTTACACAGAAAGAATACAATTGACCCAAGTAATTTTGTAGAGTCCCTCACTCTCTTGGATATAGGGGCTCTCACTCACTTAAATATATGAACTGTTAACACAATGTATGGGTAAAATATAAAAAGATGTCTATGGCATGGTTGATCATCTTTTTCCAAAACTGTCTTAGGTCATCCAGGTATATGGCTAACAGCCTAAGGTCCTTTTCACTCTTTACTCTGAATAGAGTATAACAGGAAGTGTCCAATGAGCAAGTTCTAGGAAGTTATCTTTATCCAGATGAGGTGGGCACTTCTAGGATCATTTATTAAGAGGCAAGGAATACTTTAGAACCATGGAGCATGCCACTTAAGGGGAATTTTATTCTGAACAAAAACACAGAAATCTCATCATATTCTGGGCAATGTCTATCCAATGGATATTTGAATTGATCAGAAACTAAAATCGTCAAGTAATGAATCAGTTGGTGATGTTTGATAAGCTGTACCCTTGATCCCATATGGTCTCTAAAATGACAGTCCTTACCAGTCACTCAGTCACTCAAATGAGAACATACGTACTGACATAGCAATGAAAATGTAAATAATTTATGATATCCCAGTGCAGATAAAAAGAGCACTGCCAGACACCACATGTGAAACATAATTGCAGAATAAATGTCATCTCAGTAGTAAGTCTTCCCAGGTGACTACATGAGCCAAAGTTGATGTCAGCTTCAGAGGCCCACTAGACTTGAGAACCTTCCATGTAAGTGACATAAAGTAATGCCAGAATTTCTAAAAATAAATTGAGTGGAAGAAACAGGTTGCCTTTTCTCATTTACCACTCAATTCTTTCTGCCATTGTCCAGTTGGGAGTGTGACCTATGAGACTTCAAACTCATCATCATCTGCATCATTAGCTTCTGAAGCACAGCAGATGCTTTCATAGCATAGAAATGTCTGAAAGGGGGCTTTGAGACCCAAGGTGCTCCATAAGCTTCTGTGGGGAAACACAAACATTTCTTCTCTACATAAGCACAAAGTCAGGACCACACCACTTCCATAGAGCAGGATCTTTCTACAAATGCCTCTCCATCTGGAGCATGTCTGCCATAAAATCTCTCTAGCAGTTAATCATTGTTGATCTAAACTCAAAATATTATTCAAATAAAGTGTAGTTGAGAAGATTTGTAGAAGTAGGTAGGAATATGTATACTTTGTTTCCAGAAAAACTTTAAAAGATCCATTTACAATTTCTGTTCTATGAGGAATATAAAAAAGTCCAATTTTATGTACAAAACCTAAGGTGGCACAATTTTTTTAAACCATCAAAAGTGTATGCAGGAATGTTGATTGTTCTTAATGTTTGCAACAGTCAGCTATAGAAAAGATTTTGGGCAATTAGTAAACCAATGCCTACCAACTTTTCTAGTCAATGAGATAAACAAGAGGAGAAACCTGGATTTACATCACATTTGTGGCTGTCAAGAAATGAAATGTCTGTATCATCTATCGACAATAAGATAGTAAATCTTGCGGATTTATACCTTAACAAGCAGTAGGCAGATAGGATACATGAACAGGGCAATTTGCCATACTTGATCTCGAGATTGAATGGGGAGATTCTGCTGCTTCTATTTCTCAATTGGTTCTTGATTTGTCAGTAAAGAAAGCCAGTGGCCAATTGCTGGACAGAAGGTACAGGCTGGACTTTTGGGTCCCAGGAGGAAAAGGCAGATGCAACAAAGGAGAGAAGTTTTTCTGCCATGCTTTGAAAAAGAATGCAGGAAGTATGTATGGTCTCAAGGGAAACTTGGGCCTGTGGCCCAATAGAATAGATAGGGAGAGTTGGCTGCATTGTCTGTCCCTTGATTTTAGTGGAATTCTTTAATTTTTCTCTCCATTGAGTTTGATGTTGGCTATTGGCTTGCCATATATTGCTTTGATTATGTTTAAGTATATATCGTGTATATCCGATTTCTCTAAAAACTTTAACATGAAGAAGTGTTGGATTTAACCAAATGCTTTTTCAGCATCTGAAGAGATAATCAAGTGAATTTTTCTTTCATTTTGTTTATATGGTGAATTATGTTGATAGATTTTTATATATCAAACCATTCTTTCATCCCTGCATGAAGCCTACTTGATCTTTATGTGTGATGTCTTTATGTGTTCTTGGATTTGCTTTCAAGTATTTTATTGAATATTTTTGCATCAATGTTCATAAGATAAATTAGTCTTAAGTTCCATTTCTTTGTTGAGTCTGTGTGTGGTTTAGTCTACAGGGTGACTGAGGACTCATAGAACGAGTCTGGCAGTGTTCTTTTTGTTTCTATTTCATAGAATATTTTGAGCAGTATTGGTACTAGCTCTACTTTTAAAGTCAGGTAGAAAGAGTATTGCACTAAAATCATCTAATCTTGGGTTTTATTTGGTTTGGAGACTTTTAATAACTGCTTCTTTGTCTGTAAAATTTCTAGTACTGTGTAAATAGTTTACCTGATCTTGATTTAATGGTAAGCAATAATCTGTCTAGAAAATAATCAATTTCATTAATATTTTTCATTTTTTTGAAAACAAGCTTTTAAAGTAAGACCTAATGAGTTTTTGAATTTCCTCAATGTCAGTTGTTATGTCTTTCCTTTCAATACTGATTTTGTTTATTTGGTTACTGTCTCTTGCTCTCTTGGTAAATTTGGCTAAGAGTTCATTCATCTTGTTGATTTTGTCAAAGAACCAGCTCTTGATTCTTTGGATTGTTTTCTTTGTTTCTAACTGATTGATTTTCCACCCTAATTTTGATTCTTTCCTGTCTTCTATTCCTCTTTGTTTTGATTCCTTTCTTTTTTTTCTAGAGCTTTCATGTGTACTTTTAAATTACTGATAGAACTTTCTAATTTCTTTATGGAGGCACATGGTGCTATGAACTGCCCATTTATCACTGCTTTCATTGTGAATTACTAATATTAAATTAATAAATCTCAGTTCGGGTTTGCTACTCACCTTAATGGTATATGTTTCCAAATGAAGGACACTCATACACAGCCACTTTATTTTAGTATGTCTTATTTAACATAATAGCCAGGCAGCTATCTTGCCTCCATTCTGCTAGAATCTACCTTCTACAGATAATTCCAAGTTACTACTTACTAAATTCTATGTTCTACCTTTTCTGTTCTAGAATCAGTTGAGTAGCCCTCTGGACTGTACTCTCTGAGATCTTATATGTGGCAGCTATTCTTCTCTGTTTGGCACTCTTCTCAGGCATGGTGTCTCTCCTCACCTCCACATCACATCATGATAGATATCTCCCTTCTCCTGGTCCCAAGCACATGAAATCCTCAAAACTCAACTCTGTCTGTCCTCTCCAACTATTAGTGGCTGGCATCTTTGTTTACCAATCAGAACCAACTGGGGGCAAGTTCCCAGAAGCTATGTGAAAACCCTCTTGTGCAAACAGTTTTTTGAGTAACATAGTTAGTATTCATAATACAACATCTATATTTCCCCCTTTTGGTCCAAGGCTCTTTTCTCTTAGGACATTGAATGTAATTATAAAAATTATGTAAATTATAAGGTATGACATACATTTATAATATCCAGTCTATTATATTCGACAATTTAGATAAAGTATTTTATCATTTATCCTAACTTAAAGAGTTTATAATTTTGTACCTCAATCATGTTTGATTTTTAACTTGCATTACCATCTGAAAGCCATCCTTTCAAATATGGGTCATCTTCCTCAATGTTATACAACTTAAGCTCAATTATGAGACTATAACAAGTCCTCTATGGGTCCTTGTTCTGGAGGGTATCCCACGATGATCTCTGGCCAGGCCTGGTAGGGGGGTCCTGGTCAAGGAGACAAAGTGCAAGTGGGGAGGGGATATCTTCTGCCTCCACTGCTGCCTCTGCTCACATCTCTGCTGTCCCCGCCCAGCCACTTCCAGGTGCTGCACCTGTATCTCTGCTCTGAGCCAGCCTGACCTGGGCCAGTAAGAAGCAGGCTAGCTAGCAAGGAGGGGAGGGTCCTGAAGTCACTTTGGGAGAGCATATCTCTTTCCAAGTGTTACAAATCTTGCGACAGAAACTCCCAGACACCAGGATAATAACCACACACCTTTACTTCTCCCAAATAAAGCTCTTTTACACAGTTTTGGGTAGGGTCAGGGTCTGGCAGCAAATAATGGCTATTGGCTTGGTCTGGAAGCTTGGAGATACGTAATCTACATGTTTGAGAACTGGAGGCACTGTTACTCATGACTGATGCCCATAGACTTCTCTGTGGGAGGGGCTGTGGAAGGCTGAAGCTAAATGAAAAGAACAAGGGTCCGGGAAAAGAGCTGAACACCTGCTGTCTGATTAGGGTCTTGGGTTCAAGGCCTGTGCTTCACCAGGCGCCCAGCTGCTTCTCACAGCCCACCACCCCACAGTCCTCAACCCCCTCAGTGATCTGAGAAGGAATTAAATAGTACCTTAATATGTCAGAAGCACAAAAACATAGCTTCTAAAACTTACACAATTTGTAGAGACAGCTGACTGCCTGGACCATCTCCAAAGTTGCTTATAATGTTGAAGCATCTGTCTTCAGCCTTTTGGCCCTAAACCATCTCACAGACCTTAAGTGACACAGGAATTATCATGGACTACCTTACTCTGTATTGGCAGAGCTTAGCAGTCAACTATCCTGTATCCATTTGTCCTTTCTGAACAATATTTGGTCTGTAGATGAAATAAAGTTATTTCTTAACCAGTGTCTATCTTACCACAATTGAAGGGACTCAAATTGGAGGTAATGATACACAGTATCTTCTTTGAAGTGAGGTGGTTGTACTGTTAGGAGCAGACTTGTCTTGTAGTCAAAAGATATATTAGTAATGAAATGAATTTCAATGCCATATTCTGTGCATCTCTGATGCTTTTGAAGACCAACTATCTATATACAGTATAACTGAGTTGTTAAAAATTGATTACTCTTAGCTGTTTACTATTTGAATAATCTTGAAAACACTTTATTGCAATTAAATCAGGATCTCATATTACAATGAGTTCACTATTTGACCTTTAACTTTCATTAATTAATCATCCTAAACAATTCATAATAGTGGCCTTAGAAACGACTGAGTCTAAGCCTTGTATTCTTAGTAAGCTGCATAGGCATGGTACCTATCTTAGAGTAACAAAATTAATTTTAAATTTTGTATCAATATATAAAGATTTATGCTAGTGAAAATCTTCACCTATATCGGCATATAAATTTTGTACCAATGTAAGAAAATAAATTTTCAATTTCTACATCAAAAAAATAAAGATTTATACCAATGTAAGATTAAGGCTATAAAATGTTTTGTTTAAGAGTAAAATTAATAATCTATCTCCATGTGTCTAATTTCTTATACTATTACTCTATCCCTTTTTTTTCTATTTGATCCCCGTCCTTTTACCTAAGAAAGAAGTGCGAGGAATGATTGGCTAGGTGCGTGGCAGAACTGGAATGGGTTTCTGTATCTTGTTGGGAGGAGTAGTGGGTCCCATGTGTCTACAGCTCTGTACAACTCACAGAGGCGTGCCTCCAGACAGAAACAGAAGTGCAGGATCTTTGAGTTGGTTCCATGTGGCACTGGGCGGGTGCTGCACTTTAAGAAGCCACTGGGGTGGCCCCGGTTGGGGAGAGAACTCAGTCTGAAGTTCCATGGTGGGCAGGGGCACTTGAGTGGACTCAGAGGCCGGTGGTCTTTATTCGGGGCTCCCAGGCTCTGCTGGAGGGCAGTGGATGAACAGAGGCTGGCAGCTGTGGGATGGCCCTCAGCTGAGAGAAACGAGGGAGAGGAAACCCCTGACCACCTCACAGAAAGAGACTTGGTTACTATACTCATTTAGCAGACTCAGTGGCCCGGCTAGCTTGCTTGAATAGGCAGTCCCCATGGCTAGAATGCAGAGAGGTCCTCAGGGAAGCATGACAGCTGCAGCTACAGCAGCTGGCTCATTAAAGGCCTTCTCTGTGGTTCCCCCACTGCAGGCCAAAAAGACACAAAGGAGTCTATGGTTCCAAATGGCTTTATTTTCATAGCGAATTGTAGGTGAATCTGAATGCAATCCCACTTAGGTCAGGGCAGACCTGACTTAAATATGGAGGGAGGAGAGTCTGGGAAAGAAATACATAATTGGCTATGCCCTCTGCCCTTTAGCTAACTCATTAATATGGAAATTTCCCTAGGGCCTGAGGCCTGCAGTCACAGCTTCTACCTGTGGAGGGGTTAGTAGGAGCTTTGCCCTACTTGATTGCAAGGCTCTGATCAATGTAGATCTTCACCACTGTCAGGAGCTTGGATTTTGGAAGCGCAGCAAAATAGATGCCCGTACCTCACAGGCATGGACACCTGTTGGGTCTCTGGGCTATTTCCACTCATCACTTCTACCAAAAACCAAGTCATCCTATCATGGACCCACAAGAAATAATAGAAAAGAGAAAAAGAAAGATAGAAATCCCTACATCTAAGTTGTCTATTTAGTTTCCTCCCTGTCCAAAATTCTGACATTTTCCAAATTATCCCTTAAAATGACAGCCTACCTATAATTTATAAAATAACCATAACCACACACCCAAACCCAAGAGATCAGGAAGACAACTCTATATAACTTTTTCTTGCTGAATTGGAGTGACAGTTTTTAAAGGGATGAGGAGGGGTAGGAAAATTTTAAAAAGTGGTTAGACTTAAGAAAGCTATATTAAGAATTTGACATCCAGCCTTTGTATGCTTGGAAAGCTTGAGGCTTAACTGAAGTCCTGACTGGATCTGTCTGAATGGCTGGATGAACTGAGGTCATCAGGAATCAGCAGGTATTCCTGCAGCTGTTCTCCAGAAATAGCATCAAGTCAGACAGGGAGCTGGTATAGGAGGTCATTTCAACATTCCTAAGGATGAACCTTGTCAGAGCTGCACCTTGGTGTTTCATTCTGTAATATATGAATCAATTCTTAGTTCTATAGAAATATTTGTATGGATTGTGCAAGATGCACACATTAGTGAGACATGAATTTTTGCTCCTTCTTTGAGCAGGTGAAACAGCTGTCTTTTATGAGTGAGTTTGATCAGTAACCAACTGTAATAAATCATCATTTATGCCATATGAAAGATAGCAGCATAAATTGTATGGATTCAGTAACCAACAAGTTTTATTGGCTAATTTTAGCTGAAGTTTTGTCTAGAGACTTTTTATGTCTAAGCTAGTTTCAGGGCTGTTTCCCTGTGGAGGGATCAACAATTCATCTGTCCCTGTTTGGTCTTCTTGAATTTTTCTTTCCTGTCTGAAGCCAAGATGTTCAGTGGGTCTTCCCCTTGTATATCAAATCCATATTATTTTGGAAGAAGTCAAAGGCTTTTTCTCCTTTCCCGTTAACACAAGTACAGAATCTCTTTCCCAAAATAACATGTCCTTGGTCCAGGAATCCAAAATCTAGTGGTTCAATTTTGTAGCTTCTTTTTCTTAGAGCTACTCTAATCTGACCTCTCTCCCAGAGAATTAGTAATGTCATTAATACCACCAAACTGGTAACCACCTTCATTTTAATAATTAAAACAACTCAAAGCAATTAAAACAATTTTAAACAATTATTATTTGTTGAAATAGAGGTTCACTCTATCTTCATGATTTTGTTTCCTACATTTGAGATTAAAACCCTAAATTTCTTTATTCTTCCATGTATACTTAAAAACACTTAAATAATTATCACTATTTCTCTCTTCTATCCTTAAAACACTGCAATTTCTTTTTTTTTTCATCCATTCTCTGGAGATTAGTATCTGTGAATATGTAATTTCTGTTTATATACCTTGAATTAACATCATTTCCTATGTATTTAATTTCAATTCTATTTTCTATATGATCCTGTTTTCAGAAAAATTTATGAAAAAATATCATTACAAGATATTCCAGGATCCCCAAGAATTCACAGAATCTGGTTGCTTGCACAGCACTGACTTCTTAATTTCTGTCAATTCTTACATTCCTATCTTATTTAAGCTTGCTCTCTGTGCCCTGCCCTATCCCAGCAGGAGGTCTCAGCATCCTGATACAAGCTCTCCACAACAGGGCAGATCCTGAGAGAGCTTCCAGCTGAATAACTACCTTGTCACCCATGTCTCAATGTGTGTTCTAACCTTAAGCAACAAACCCTAGAACCATTCATGCCAAAGTAGCACAAACTCCTATCCTAGTTCCGAACCTGCACAGCTTTGCTTGGCTAAGAAACCAATTCTCCCCTCACCCCTCCTAATTTCCATTTGGAGACCTCCAATTAATTTTTAAAAGTGAGATCTTGCCCGATGGTTGGGACATCACCTGTAGTATTAATATGACTGTTCTAGACTCAGTTGCTGTAGTTGAGAAGACTGTATGACAGAGCAGCACAGCCTACAAAAGAGCAGGAGGAGTGCAGCCCAGAGGACTGTTCATCAAGAGAATGCATCACAGAACATAGAATTTAACAAATAGTACCTTGAAATTTTCTGCAGAGGTTGGAGTCTAGCAGCATGGAAGCTAAGCAGCTGCCCAGATATTGTGCTACATAAGAAATGTTAAAATATAGAAATAGTATGTTTTTCCTTCATTCAGGAACATAAACTATTGAGATGAATAGCAAAACCCACACTGGGATTTATTAATTAAATATTAATACTACACCGAGGAGCTTATTTTGCCAGGGGGACCTCCACTCTCTTGTTACTTCTCCTCCACATTTATCAGACTCTTAAACTATACAGATAAGCTTTCCTTCCTAACTTATCTTTCCTGCTCTCTGAGACCTCTGAGCCTAGTCAAACTTCCCTTAGCAGCCCAATATCCCAGGAGGACCTCCATTCTCCTGCCTCCTCTCCCTCAGCTTCAACAGACTTGAGACTCCTGAACTATGAAGGTTAACTTCCCTTCCCCTAGCATCTTCTCTGGTTGCTAAGCACTCTGGATCAAGCCAAGCTGCCCTAAGCAATCTGCTATCCCATGGAGACCTTCATTCTACCACCACCTCTCCTCCATCTTCATCTGACTGCTAACCCACACAGGTTAGATTCCCTTTCTTCACCTATCTTCCCTACTCTCTGAGACCTCTGATCAAGCAAGCTGCCCTGAACAACCTGATATCCCAGGGAGACATCCATTCTCCTGCCACCTCTCTACCCACTGTCATCACACTTGAGCTTTCTGAATTATACAAAACTGCAGGTCCAGAAACAGGCAAATGATACTCATCAGAGAACTGTAACACAAGAACAACTGAGGTTCATTCCCTTTCCAATACCTACAAAAACAAGAACATCTAGGGACTAAAACCATCCAGAAGGCTAAAGGGCCTCAAAAGAGCACAATCAACAAAAGCTATGGAAATATGGCATGTTCAAATCATAGCTACATTACTGTAGCAAGCTTTGGTTAATTAATCAACCAAACTACAAAAAATTATCTTAAAACCAATATTATAAAGATGATAGAGGAATTTAAAGAGGAAAGAAATAAATTCTTTAAGTAAATACAGGAAATTATAACCTAACAGATAGATTTCTTTCACGAGAAAACAAATTAATCCCCTGAAGACTACAAGTAAACACATTTAAACAGGTGAAAAAATAAATAAATAAAATTGTGCAAGACCTGAAAGCAAAAGTAGAAGCAATATAGTAAACACAAACTGAGAAAACCCTGAAGATAGAAAACACAGGGAAGAGAACAGGAACAAGAGATGCAAGCATCACCAACAGAATAAAGGAGCTAGAAAATAGAATCTCAGGTGTAGATTATATAATAGAAGAAATGGATGCATCAGTCAAAGAAAATGTTAAATCTAAAAAATTCCTGTAATAAAACATTCAGGAAATCTGGGATAGCATGAAAAGGCATAACCTAAGAATAAAAGTAATAGAAGAAGGCGAATATTTTCAGCTTCAAGAACCAGAAAACTGTTCTCAACAGAATCCCAGAAGATTATTTTCCCAACCTAAAGAAAGAGATGCCTACAAACATACAAGAAGTTTATAGAACACTAATTGGACTGAGGCAGAAAAGAAGCTCCTCCTAACATATAATAATCAAAACAGAAAATCTACAGAACAAAGAGAGAATTTTATTTTATTTTTTTATTTTTTTATGTTGATTTTTTCAAGACAGGGTTTCTCTGTGTAGCCCTGGCTGTCCTGAAACTCACTTGGTAGACCAGGCTGGCCTCAAACTCAGAAATCCGCCTGTCTCTGCCTCCTAAGTGCTGGGATTAAAGGCATGCACCACCACTGCCCGGCAAAGAGAGAATTTTAAAAGTGACAAAGAAAATGGTCAGGTAACTCACAAAATCTTTCTTAGAGAGTTAGAATTATACTTGTCTTCTCAACAGAAACTCAGAAGGCTAGAAGGGCCTGGTCAGATACTTAGCAACCACTAAGAAACCACAGGTACCAACCACTGCTAATGTACACAGAACAATCTCAATGACCATAGATGGGGAAACATTATCTATATACAAATTCAGCCCTACAAAAAATGGGAGAAGGAAAACTCTGACCCAAGAAAGATAACTACATCTAAGAAGACACAGAAAATAAGTGATTCTATACCACAAATAAGAAGAAAAGCACATACACAACCACAAATATACACACACTACCACCATCATCACCATCAAAATAACAGGAAATAACAATCAGTGGTCATTAATATCTCTCAATATAAATGGATTCAATGACCTGAAACCTTTATCCTTGTCCTTGGTCAATGACATATTTCTGCCAAGCAGCTCATTTCTTTGGCTCATGTCAGTTTCTTGCCAAGCAGTCCCAAAGGCTCTCTGCCTCTTCTTCTTTTTTATTTCATTAACAAGAGTAATCAGTGCTCTTAATTAATTAAGAGTTAATCCAGTCAGGGATCAGTGCTTGATAACTCAAGCACTGAAACCAGAAACCTTGAAACAAAGAAAGAGGACTCTGAGGTTCCCAGCTGTGAAAAGAAACAAGATGGCTGATCTGAGTCAGAGAGTCAGAGAATGAAAGCTGCTTACTTCTTGGGGCAGATATTAACTGAATTGTGAATTTTTAAAATTGGAATTATTTGCTTTTAGAATAGACTTATATACAGGTTTTGTCTGAATCATATGGGAAATTTCTTCCATGGTCCAGAATAGAAAAATACTGACTCCAAGTAGTGAGGAGTGATAATTGCCTGCTATGAACATATATTAATTAATAGAAATCTTGGCTCCAAGCTGAGAGCAGAACAGACAGATGGTATAACAGATATTAATAAAATAGATGTATGTAGCTCCAGGCAGAGAGCATAGCAGGATAGATGATATAATACAGTCTACAGGAAAATTATATTCTTTGAATGCTGTCTCCAAGGGAATTTTGGCTTAAAATACTGCCTGCTTCTTATTAGCAGGTATTAATAAAAGTGTGACTAAATTAGTTTTAAAGTTAGAAGGAGAGAATACAGATTTTTCAAATTGAGTAGATTTGTGGGATTTTTGATTGTTTTATTACCTCTGGAAGAGAAGTCAAGATACAAGCTTTTCTGGTTGCTGACTGAAGGATATGCTGATTTGGGAGAAAGGTTTTGTCTTTGCATTAGTGATGAATGTCTACACATCATTCAGAATTTTATGGATCAGATTTGATAGAGGCAGATCCCCTGAAAATAAATTCAGGTGAATCAAGCAAATAATATCATTTGTGCCATACCTCACACGGCACGAATAAATAAATAAACTTATGATTGGGGCAGAATTTTATCCTAACTAGTCTGGACATCATAACTTGATGATACTAAAATTTTGTTTTGAGATTTGTAAATTACAGAGTGTACAGCTTTGGTGAGATTGTCATACATGCTGAACCGACCTCCTTGAACTCCTGATCTCATGGACTTTCAGTGGGATTCAGTCAGGACACAGACATCATCAGACTCTATAACAATGGTGGTTGTGGCCTTCTTAAGGACAACTATCTCCCTCATTATCCCCACTCTTTCCCCTTGAAGATATCTCAATGTCCATAATTATTAGGAAGAAGTTATGAAGAGTCGTTGTTCCCAGTTCCTGGGCTTGGGTTTTGTAGGTGGTTATTCTAAGGTTGTCTTTCTGGGGAATTTTGTAATGACCAGAATTTAATAAGAAATAACTAGAATTAATTTTGTAGCCATAATTCTCACCTGATAGCAATCTTTAAGATGCAGAATCAGAGTTTTCATTGATATAAATTTCCTCTATTGTTACAAAAACATTAGAAGTACAAGGCTTGGACCCAGTCCTTACATAAATGCCATTAGAAACTGATCTGAGATAATCAAGCCTATGAGTTAAGAGCCAGATAGCAAAGTCTTAGCTCTGACTTAATTGCTAGGGTGTTTGCAAAATATTTTGTTTAGAAATAGCAGAGAGTAGTTAACAGACAACAGTCTAGATTCCTTTACATAGATGGATGTTTTCAAAAACGTAAGAAGTTTACAGAATGTGACATTTAATGTTATTTATTCACTTGTTGAGAAATATCTGCTCCAAACAGCTACCCATTTGTAGATTCAAAGAAACAGGTGAACATCTTGATCTCCAGGTGAGGTTGTACATTGTGGCTATGTGGTCACTGGATAGAAATTGCCTATTTCATCTACACAAAATATAGTACCCAGAAAAAGGACACACTATGCAGAATAGTTGACTGATAAACTTTGCCAAGCCAGGAAAATCAGTCCTTCAAAGTTTTATGTTTCAAAGATCTGTCAGATGATCTTGTGCCAGAAGGCTAAAGACTGATGGTCCAACTTCCTGACATACTAGGGCTATTTAGGTAGACAGCTGTCTCTAAAACTTGTCTCAATTCTGGAAGCTATGTTAGACTTCATATATTTTCAGATAATATTTGTTATTCTTAGATTTCTGATGGGATTAAAGACTAATTATAGTCTTGTAGCCAACCCAGACTATTTAACACTGAAAAAATATATTTGAGAGTTTATTTTTCAGGTAGTATACAAGGTAAACTAAGACATAACAGATATAAAATGATAAGCCTTTGAAAGTTAAGATAGATGACAGAGTGCTTTATTTAACTGACAAAATGGTAGACTGCATGTTAGGTGTATCTTATACTTTATAAATTACAAAATGATAATAGTTGTGCTCAATTTTATCTGAGATAAAAGACCCTTTAAATTGGACAAAAAGGGGGAATGTTGATTGCTTTCTGTGTGCAGGTGAAGGCAGGCACCAGATTAGGCAAGAGCCTGTGCTTGGGCAGTGGTAAAGGAAGGGTAGCTGAAAATTTTAGATACAGGTGTAGAGAGACAGAGAGACAGAAAAGGAGATGAAGCAGAAGAGACAAGATACAATCTATAGAAGAAGAGGAGGAGCCAGAACCAAACAGTCCTTGGAACTATAAGTATTGGGGAATACTTCTTCTTTTAAGAGGAAAGACTTTATTTAATCTTATATCTTACAATACAATATGAATGGTAGTCAGGACAGAAAATCAAATGTGAACTTGGAGGCAGGCACTGAAGAAGAGGTCTTGAAGGAATATAATTACTATCTTGTGCAAACTGATTTCTTATTTCAGCTCTTTAGAGATGGCACTTGCAATAGTAAGCTATTAGTCAAAAATTACTCAATGATCTTTTGCATATTAGACAGTCTGATGAAGACATTTTCTCAACTGAAGTTTCCTTTTTCAGTTTAACTCCTGTTAGACTGTGTTTGATAAAAAAAAAAAAGAACAAAAGAAAGGAAAAGAAGGAAAGAAGAAAAAAAGAAAGGAGGTAAAGAAAGAAGGAAGGAAGGAAGGAAGGAAGGAAAGAAGGAAGGAAGGAAGGGAGGGAGGGAGGAAGGAAAAAAGAAAGGTAGGAAGGAAGAAAAATTGATTTTCTAAAAAAAAAAAAAAGCCAGCTCCTGGTTTTGTTGATTCTTTGTATAGTTTTTTTTTTTTGTTTGTTTGCACTTGATTGATTTCACCCCTGAGTTTGATTATTTCCTGCTGTCGACTTCTCTTTGTATATTTGCTTCTTTTTGTTCTAGAGCCTTCAAATATGCTGTTAAGCTGCTAATGTATTTTCTCTCCAGTTTTTTCTTGGAGGCACTCAGAGCTATGAGTTTACATCTTACCACTGCTTTCATTGTGTTCCATAAGTTTTGTATGTCGTACCTTCACTTTCATTAAACTCTAAAAAGTCTTTAATTTCTTTCTTTACTTCTTCCTTGACTGGGTTATTATTGAGTATGTGGGATTTCCATTGTTTTTGTTGTCATTAAAGAACAGCTTTGTCCACGGTGATCCGATAGAATGCATGAGATAATTTAAACTTTTTGTATCTGTTGAGTCCTGTTTTGTGAACAATTTTATGGTTAACTTTGGAGGTGACATGAGATGCTGAGAAGAATGTATATTCTTTTGTTTTAGGTTGAAATATTCTATAGATATTTGTTAAATTCATTTGGTCTATCACTTCTGTTTGCTTTACTGTGTCTCTGTTTAGTTTCAGTTTCCATGATCTGTCCATTTCTGAGAGTGGAGTGTTGAAGTCTTCTCACTATTATTGTGTGAGGTATTCTGTGTGCTTTGAACTTTAGTAAGGTTTCTTTTATGACAGTGGGTGCTCTTGTGTTTGGATCACAGATGTTCAGAATTGAGAGTTCACGTTGGTTGACTTGTCCTTTGGCAAGCATGACATGTACTTCCTTTTCTTTTTTGATAGATTTATGTTGAAAGTCAATTTTATTCACTATTAGAATGGCTACTCCAGCTTGTTTCTTGGGACCATTTGCTTAGAAAATTGTTTTCCAGCCCTTTACTCTGAGGTAGTGTCTGGTTTTGACATTGAGGTATGTTTCTTACATATAGCAAAATCCTGGGTCCTGTTTATATATCCAGTCTGTTAGTCTATGTCGTTTTGCTGGGGAATTAAGTGCACTGAAGTTAAAAGATAGTAAAAAATAGTGATTGTTCCTTCCTGTTATTTTTGTTGTTAGAGGTGGAATTATGTTCATAAGGCTATCTTCTTTTGGGTTTATTGAAAGAAGATTACTTTTTTGTTTTTGCTAAGGTGTAGTTTTTCTCCTTGTGTTGGAGTTTTCCATTTCATATCCTTTGTAAGGCTGGATTTGTGTAAAGATATTGTGTAAATTTGTGTTTTTCATGGAACATTTTGATTTCTCCACCTATGGTAATTCAGAGTTTTGGTGAGTATAGTAGCCTGGGCTGGCATTTGTGTTCTCTTAGCATCTGTACAACATCTGTACAGGATTTTCTGGATTTTGTAGTATCTGGTTGTGACCCGCGCAGTCGTCTCGCCGGCAAGAACGCATGCGGACACATAGGATCCTTCTGCAGCACGTGTTTATTCCCAAGTATGGAGGAGGAGAGAGACCAGATCAAACATGGCGCTGCTTCATATACACCCTAGGGTGGGGTGGACATATCTGATTGGCTGCTTGCTCAATTCCCATGTTATGTCCCGGGTTGGGCGGTGATAGGCGGTCCTTGCCACTGCACATGCGCAGTTTTACTTGTTACCCACGAGTGTCAGGTGCCAGCGTGATCACAGCTCTCTACATCTGGTGAAAAGTCTGGTGTAATTATGATAGAACTGCCTTTAGTATGTTACTTGCCCTTTTTCCCTTACAGCTTTTAACATTCTTTTTTTGTTTTGTGCATTTGGTATTTTGACTATTATGGGATGGGAGAAATTTTTTTCTGCTCCAGTTTATTTGGAGTTCTGTAGGCTTCTTGTATGTTAATGCACATCTCTTTCTTTAGGTTAGGAAAATTTTCTTCTATAATTCTGTTGGAGATATTTACTGGCCCTTTAAGTTGGGAATCTTAGCTCTCTTCTATACCTATTATCCCTATGTTTGTTCTTCTTATTGTGTCCTGGATTTCCTAGATGTTTCAATTAGGAGCATTTTGCATTTTGCATTTTCTTTGACTTATCTGTCAATGTTTTCTGTGGTATTTTCTGCACCTGTGATTCTCTCTTCTATCTCTTGTGTTCTGTTGGTGATGCTTCTGTCTATGACTCTTGATCTTTTTTCCAGGTTTTCAATCTTCTTTATTGATTCTATTCCCATTTTTATATCTAGGATAGTTTTGTTCAATTTTTCACCTGTTTTTTTTGTATTCTTCTGTATTTGCTCAAGGGATTTTTGTATTTCCTTTTAAAGGGCTTTTACCTGTTTACTTGTGTTCCCTTGTATTTTTTTAAGGGGGTTATTTATGTCCTTCTTAAAGTCCTCTATCATCATCATGAGATGTGACTTTAAATTAGAGTCTTGCTTTTCTGCTGTGTTGGTGGTATGCAGGGCTTGCTGTGGTGGGAGAACTGTATTCTGATGCTGTCAAATAGCCTTGGTTTTTGTTGCTTATGATCTTGTCCTTGCCTCTTACCATCTGGATATCTCTGGTTTTAGCTTGTCTTGCTGTTTCTGACTGTGACTTGTCCCTCCTGTAAGCCTGTATGCCAGTACTCCTGGGAGACCAGTTATTTTCTGGAATGAATCTGGGTATGAAAGGTTGTAGCACAGTGTTAGCTCCAGGATGCAGACAGAAAC
This sequence comes from Rhabdomys dilectus, assembly GCA_019844195.1. Lineage (NCBI taxonomy): Eukaryota > Metazoa > Chordata > Mammalia > Rodentia > Muridae > Rhabdomys > Rhabdomys dilectus. The sequence continues at coordinate 31,806 of JADRCG010000169.1, read as the reverse complement.
CTGAAGAATCCTGTCTCTGGCTGTTCCTTGGTTTCTCTGTCCTTATGACTCTGAGCTGTCCCCTCTAGGACAAGGAATTTGAGCATTAGTGGTGGTGTTACCTGTGCTCACAGGTGTGCCAGCACTCCTGGGAGACCAGCTCTTTCCTGGCAATATTTGGCTGTGGAGCACTGTGGCATAGGATCAGCTCTGGGTGAAGATGGAAACTGGAAGAATCCTGTCATATTGGGGATTAATTAGATATATAATTAAATAATAAGTAGGGTGCATTTGCCCCATCTAGATGTGTAGCATGGAATGTATCACTTGAGTTTTGGTTTCAATGTGTGGGTTATTTTGTAGGTTGAGAATTTACTACCATAAAACTGACTGACAAAATTACAAGCCTCTAGAGTATTACTTTTACCAGGTTATGGAGATTTGTGACAGCTAACTAAAGGAGCAGATGGTGGGGAATATGAACAGAAAGTCTGCTAAAATGAGAATAGGCCAGGTTGGCCTGTCAGCTGGTGCCTTGCTGGTGGTAGTGTAGAACCTGTATTTTCTTTTTAAATATTTCACACTACAGAGGGCAGTTCGGCAAGTGCAGTTTAATTGGGTTCAGTTGAGTGTGTTCATGAGTTCCATTCAGTTTATGTAGTTAGTGCAGTGAATGCCATCATAGGCAACTGAAGCCAGAGAATAAAAAGGTAAACAGAAAAATAGAACAAATTACTAAATTTAATTTGAAGCCAAGGAGAGAAATTAAGTGAGAAGCTAAAAAAAAAAAAAAAAAAAAAAGCCCATTTGAATTTGTAAGCCAGGATAGGAGCTTCAGCCAAAACATATGTGTTGAAACAGCCATGTCTGAGTTCAGATAGAGCTAGAAAGTGTGAGCTCATTTATCAGTAAGCCTCTGAGATGACTAATACATCTGATGAAGAAAAGTTTCTTTTACACCTAGAAGTTGCTTTTACAGTGCTGGTTGTATTTTGACAACATGACACAAACCTAGACATAGTTGGAAGAGTCCTCAATTGAGAAAATGCTTCCAACAGCTCACATCTAGAAAGGCTTTGGGGAATTTTCTTAATTAGGGACTAATAGCCAAACTCCTGTGATTAGTGCTACTCTTGAGCAGTTAGTTCTAGGTTTCAAATGAAAGTGAGCTGAACAATCTAGTAAGTGAATAGAGCTTCTGCTTCAGTTCCTGCCTTCCATTCCTGCCTTGAGTCCCTGCCTTGACTTCTCTCAATGGTGGGATGTGACCTGAAAGTTGTAAGCTTAAATAAACGCTCTCCAACTGAAGTTGTTTTTGTCCATGGTCTTTAGCACAAAAATCACAACAATGGAATGCTAACTAAAAAACCAAATTTATTTTTCTGTACTGACTTGGAGACTATATTTCAATCTCCCACCTGTCTATTCACTTTAAAAAGCATTTTTTCTCAAATGGAAATCATATTGAAGTGAAGATTGTAATAGAACAGGTTTATACAATATCGGGTAGCTGTAAGTCTCCTTCTTGTACTTTGAGGAATTTTACATATTTTAATTTATTCATCACATGTGTGTGCTTGAGTGTATGTATGTGCATGACATGTGTGCAGGTGGTCACAGAGATCAAAAGAGGGCATCAGATACCAAGAACTAGAATTACTGTTACCTGTGAACCACCAAATGGGTGTGCTTAGAATTGAACGAGGGTCCTCTACAGAATAGCAAATATTTTTAACCACTAAGCCACTGGTCTAGCCCAAGTTTGAGGCACTTTTGTTGAAAGACTTCATGAACTATGCCATCTAGAAGAGGGTTACTAGCAATGTTAAAAAATATTGTCTATTTTATAAACATTTTACAACTAGTAAGATAAGTAAAATAATGAAAGGCAAAAATCTATTTTTCTTGGTATTGTAGCCTTTTGGTCCAGCAGGAATTTTAAAAATAGAGTGTCTCAAGAAGTGAGAATGAAGAATGCAAGAGAATTCGATCATTGCTTTCTCCAACCTTCACCAGTGGAAGACTAAAGGAGGTAAGAAAATAAAGGATGTTTTGTTATAGATGTAATTTATTCTCTCTGAGAACAGGGAGAAGTAATATTATACTCTTCAAAGACATGGGTTTTGTGCATTACATTGGTAAGAATTGTTTTTATATGTTTTACTTTGATGCTGTTTATATGTTTTACTTGTTGCTGACTCATTGGGTTAAAGGATGCATAACTACTTTTAGCCTTAGTCCACATACATTGCTAACGGAATTGAAACCATTTATTTTCATATTTTTTTACTGAAAGGTATGCACTGCATATTCTCTTTTTACTGAATGGCACTTTCTGGCCTTGTTTTGGTCCTTTTTTTTTTTTCAACTGCTTTAGCAATTTTGAGACTTTTTCCCCCTCTCATTCTTGGCTGCATTTACCTTTTTCTTCAGTCAAGATTGTTTTTTTCCATTATGTAATACAAGCCGGTTTCATTGTGAGTAATTCTTTAGGCAATTCATTAGGCTGACATAACATAGTTTTTGATTCTCTTTTGATTGTAATCAATAAGTTTTTGATATATTAATATTTTTCAACAGCTCCTACATTTTAAATGTGGTATATATCTTTCAAAGATCCCCTGGCTTTTTTGTTTACCATTAAAAAGAAAAGAGTCATGCTGATGGACATCTTTTTATATATTAGTTAGTCCCTCATTTTGTACCTTCCAATACATTTTTTTTTTTAATTTTGTGTATTCACCACTTTATCTTTAAGGTGAAATTCAGAGTCTCTTCTCTGGTCTTAACTGTGTGATATTTTTTCTTCATTTTTTAAATTGAATGTTCTTTTCTACAGTTTTGGAACTTCTGTTTTGTAATTTTATTGAAAATATGAGAGAATTTTCTCTCCACTTGACATAGAATTTGTGTCATTGTTACATGTTGAAACTTATTGAATTATTTATTTCCCCCAAACTTACATGTGCCATTGAACTGCTTAACAAATTTGTTGATAATCATGACTGAATGATCCTACAACTCTTATTTATCTCTATGCTCTCAAATTCTATCCTCTATAAGATCCACTCTATTTCTGAGACTTTCTGCTGAAATGTGCATTTGAGTTGTTGAGGTTTTTTGGGTCATCATTTTACTTTGTTTTTCTTCTCTATTCCTCTTTGTCAAATTCCATTTTAGTATTCAAATTCAATGTCTTCATTTCTTTCAGCTTTTGGTATTCTTTTGGGATTAATTCAGAAGATAGGCTTATGTTCTTGGAATTCTTTGAACATACTTATAATCACTTTCATTGCTTATCTTGTATTTTGTGCATTTTGTTTATTTGTGGTTAGTGCAACAGTGGAAGATAATTGATAAAGTATGCTTTAAAACTGGGAAATGTCCATCTGTGGTAACATTAACAGTTACATTTTGTTATTTTTTGTTGTTGTTAATTCATATCAATTTCTCTCTTCATTTGTAGTTTTTCTCACTGTTCAGGAAAGTCGAGAATGCAATAAAGTTTCTTGATGTTTTCTTCTGCTAGGCATGAGTTCATCACTCCAGCCTCTCACCCCAGTAATCCTCTGGAAGGAGATCAGTCTTTGTAAAATTCATTTTCTATCAATCAGTAAACATTCTATGATCATAGAATAGTGGTTGATTTAAAAATTGTCCTTAGTCCCTCTTTAAATTCCAACTATGTTAGAGATAAAAAAGACTAAGTTCTCTTTTTAATAAGGTGTAGCTACTGTAGGTAGAAAAGAAAATAGAGTGGAAAGCAAAAATAAATAAGGCATGATGGGACTAGTGATTAAGAGAAGGTTGCTAAAGGAAAATATGGTACAGTAAAAAAAAACTGTAGGGAAGATTTGGGCATTTTGGTTTAAGATAAAGTGAGGAAAAAGAGAATGAGGTTGTACACTGACATCATGCAGAACAGTTTCATCTCTCAGAAAAGTTAATCTCAGAGATTCTATACACCAGGACAGTCTATGTTACTAAGAAAGAATATACAAAAATGTTCAAAAATAGAAATTATATAAGATATTACATAAGATATAAAAATTGAGAAACTGGACTGATTTCTTACATTGACCTTGGATATGATAGAAATGAGAAATAGTTTTAGAGGTAAATGACAATGCAGTGGAGCTCTTACATTATTAAATTATCCTATTGCTCTATCTATAATTTCAAGTACTATATTGAAGAGATATAGAGAGAGTGGACAATGGACTTGCCTTTTCACTGGTTTAGTGAAATTGCTTTAAATTTTTCTCCATTTAAATTGATGTTAGCTTTTGGCTTGCTGTATATTGTCTTTATGTAAGTACCTGAATCCCTAATCTCTCCAAAACTTTTAACATGAAGGAGTATTGGATTTTGTCAAAGGCTTTTTCAGCATCTAATGAGATGGTCATAATTATGTAGTTTTTTTCTCTCCATTTGTTATAAAACAAATCACATTGATGGATTTTCTTTATTGAACTACCTCTGAATCCCTGGGATGTAGTGTACTTGATCATGGTGAAGGATATATTCTTGAATTTGGTTTGTGAATATTTTATTGAGTATTTTTGCATCAGTGTTCATAGGAAATTTTGGTCTGAGATTCTCTTATTTGTTGGCTCTTGGTGTGGTGTAGGTATCAGTGTGACTGTTTCCACAAAGAATGAGTTTGGCAATATTTCTTTTGTTTTGTTTTTGAAATAGTTTGAGGAGTTTTGATATTAACAGATATTGAAAGTCTGGTAAACTCTTCACTAAAGCCATCTTTTCCAGGATTTTTCAATTGAGAAACTTTTAATGACAGCTTCTTTTCCATAGGGTTTATAGAACTATTTGGTTTACCTGCTCTTGATTTAACTTTGGTAAGTGGTATCTATTTAGCAAATCATCCATTTTGTTTAGATTTTCCTATTTTGTGAAATACATGTTTTTATCTAATACCTAATGATTTTTTAAGTTTCCTCAGTGCCTGCTTGTGGGAAGATAACAGAAGGCAGCTATCATCCTTGCAGCCATCTTTAGCCATATACCCTGATAAGAGACTTGTTTACAATGGCCTACAACAGCTGAGTACACTCTGATAATATCTTGTTTTAGATACCCAGCATTTTCCCTTGGGTGTATGAGACTTAAAGGTGTAATTTAGAGATAAGACTTAAAAGTGTGACTTAAAGGCATACCTTAAAGGCGTAGCTTAGAAGTGAGACATATAAAAAGCGAGAGGCAGACAGAAGAAAGTATTAGACACTTGTACCAGAGACAGGTACTTGGAAGAGAACTTGGAACTTGGAAAGAGATTACCAACTTGGAACAGAGATTAGGACTTGAGATTTATTACAGAGGAACTAGGAATTAGGAACTGAGACTTGGTACTAGGAACTAGGAATTTGGAAAGAAAGAAGAAGAAAGACTAAAGAATAAATGGGATTGAATCACACTCTGTCTGGTCTCCATTCTTTGTGTCTGTCCTCACTCTTTCTCTTGCTGAACCCCGACCCATGAACTGGAGCAGTTTGGGGCAGTGCGGGCTATAACAGTTTAGCCCCTAAGACTTTTGGCAGTGTGGGTTTCAATACTGATAGAGTGGTCTGTGACATTTTGGCCCCCAAAGGTGGGACAGAGCGGGCAGCAACTTTTTTGGCACCCAACGTGGGGCAGCAAGAATGAGAGACCCAGTGAGGAACATTACTGGAAGAAGGATCTTCCAAAAATGCAGAAGTGAAACAAAGGTGATCACTGAGGGAATCTGCTGTGTCAAGAAAGGTAAGTCATGTTAATGAAAATGGGGCAAGAAATAAGTCAGCCTAAACTCAGCTCTCTGTTTTTGTTTTGTTGTTTGCTGCTCATGTGTGTTAAATGTATGCTTTTGCTTTGTTGCCTGAATGCAATCCTTCATGCTCAAAAAAAGAAACATATTTATCCAAAATTAGAATCTAAAATACAACCAAAGGTTGGTGACAGTTTGTCAGAGTCAGATTGTGCTGACCTAGAGGAAGAGGCAGCCAAACATTACAACCCTGCTTGGCTTTTTTCCGAAAGACCCCCTCCCTATCCGCCTCTGCCTCCATGTGCTCCCGCAATGGAGATGGTGGTTAAAGATCCCAGAAAGGAGTTACAAAACAAAATTTCTATTCTCAAACAACAAATAGAGTTAGAAAAAGAGTATCCAGAGTTAATTAATCAGCTACAAAAATTAAAGACAGGGAAGATGTCTTCAGAGGCAAACTGCGAAAATCCCCTTGCTACTTGCATTTCTCAACCAGGAGTCCAAAGGCAGTCCCTGTCCTCTAGCTTAAGATTAGCCACAGATCATCCAGAGAAGGGTGACGCTGAGGCTTTCCCTGTATCCAAGACCAGAGATGCTTAAGGTGTTGCTTGGAGACATCACACAAAGTTTAATTTTCAAATTATTAAGGAATTTTAAAAATGCAGTATCACAATATTGTACCACTGCAACCTTTACTCTTGCAATTTTAGAGTATTTACTCAGACAATTTTAGTCTGTCACAGAGGAATGGCTGACTCCTGGCGACTGGAATATGTTAATGAGAGCAGTTTTTGGTGGTGGTGACTATCTTATTTGGAAATCAGAGTATCATGAGAATTGTAAAGAAACAGCTAGGAGAACCATTCAGGCAGGCAATGGCTGGTCCTTTGATGCCTTAGTAGGAGAAGGGCAATTTGCTTCTAGTGATAACCAGATGCAATATGACCCAGGCTTATTTGCTCAAATTCAAAATGCAGCCATGAGGGATTAGTGTAAACTCCTGGCAAAAGGGGACACTGGTGCGTCCTTAACAGCAGTCAGACAAGGACCCAATGAACGATTTTCTGATTTTGTTCATCGATTAATGACAAAAGCAGGGAGGATTTTTGGTAATGCAGAGGCAGGAGTAGATTATGTGAAACAACTTGCATATGAAAATACCAATCCTGCCTGTCAAGAGGCCACTAGACCCTACAGGAATAAAACAGACCCTATGGGATATATCAGACTTTGTTCTGCCATAGGGCCCTCCTACCAACAGGACTTAGCTATGGCCGCTGCCATGCAAGGACAATCAGTAAGAGATTTTTTTGGCTAGTAGAAACCAAAAGGCCTGTTTTAAATGTGGCAGGAGTAGACACTTTGCAAAAGATTGTGAGGCAGAAAATGAGTTAACCCAGAGAGAGTCAAGCAGACAGCTTGGGCTCTGCCCACTGTGCAAACATGGAAGGCATTGGGCTAGTGAATGTAGGTCCAAAAGAGATGCACAAGGAAACACTCTTTCCCATAATCAGGGAAATGGGAACAGGGGCCAGCTCCAGACCCCGATCCAACACAAGCCAAAACAGGCTTACGGAGCAGTCAGTATTATACCAGCAAACAACAATACCTTTCAGAACTTAGTAGAGCAACACCAGGAAGCGCAGGACTAGACCTCAGTTCTGCTACCCACATAGTATTAACCCCAGAAATGGGACCTCAGGCCCTACCCACTTGAGTGTTTGGACTGCTGTATCCAAATGTGCTTGGCCTGATAGTGGGAAGAAGCAGTACTACTATGCAGGGACTACAAATTTTTCCTGGAGTTATAGATAATGGTTATCAGGGTGAGATTAAGGTAATGCACAGGCAATTCAGAATATAGTCACCATTCCTACAGGAAGAAGGATAGCTCAACTATTATTACTTTCATTGTACCCTACTAATCTCAAATATAAGAGTCCTAAGAGAGGGAATCAAGGCTTTGGTTCCTCTGATCCATACTGGGTACAGCCTATAGTTAAACAAAAACCTATGATGACACTATGGCCTGATGGAAAGGCATTCCAAGGCTTGTTTGACACAGGAGATGATGTGACTATCCTAAAACAAAGTGATTGGCCTGCCACCTGGCCTCTGACCCCAACCTTAACCAATCTAAGGGGTATTGGCCAAAGTCAAAATCCACAACAAAGCTCTAAGGTGCTGACATGGAAAGATAAAGAAGGCAATACAGGGAATATACAACCCTATGTCATCCCAGGCCTTCCTATTAAGCTCTGGAGCAGATATCTGTTATCCCTGTTGGGATTGATTATGTGCAGCCCTAATGAAGTAATCATGGCTCAAATGGTAAACTCTGGATTTTCTCCAGGGAAAAGGTTAGGAAAAGTTCAAAAAAGGATTACTCATCCTGTTGAGGATCATGGTAATGAATGTTACTCATTATAATGAATTCAGCAATCAAAAATATATACATGTATGTGTAGATACACACAGTGATTTCATTTATGTGACATAACAATCTGGAGAAACAAACAAGCATGTGATCACTCATATGCTTGCTACCATTGCTGTATTTGGTGTGCCTAAACAGATAAAGACTGACAATGGCTCAGGTTATACAAGCTCCAGTTTCTGCCATTTCTGTGAAAAATTGGGAATAAAATGGGTATTCCATATAATCCACATGGCCAAGGTATGTAGAAAGGGCACATCGAACCAATAAATGTCAATTTGAAAAAATTAAAAAAGGGAATGATACCCTACCAAGGGATCCCCCAGAAGTATCCTTCATCACATACTTTTTATTTTAAATTTTTAAACTTTGGATTCTGAAGGAAGATCCACTGCAGATATATTCTGGCATCCTGATGCCAAAAAAATTTTGCAACAGCCCTCTAGAAAGACCCATTAACTGGAACTTGGAATGGTCCAGATCCAATGCCTATCTGGGCAAGAGGTTCTGTCTGCATATATTCCCAAAATGCAGATGACACATGCTGGCTGCCAGAGAGACTGATTAAACAGATAGACAGCAACAAATCCAGGGAGGAGAAACCCCCTGAGAAGATGCTTCTCAATTGCCTTTAAACTGGAACAGATCAACCAGCAAACCTGACTTGGAAAGTCCTCAATGCTGAAGGAGACATCACCACCCATACCTCCAGGGTGGCTCTATTGGACTCTTGGTTCCTCAACTTATGATTTAGTGGGGAACATTGTTTAGACCCAGGAGAAAACCCACTACCACAGTTATGATAGTTGTGCTTTGGGTTTGAGATTGACTGGAGCAGGAACAGGGATTTCACTACTTGTTTTGTTAATATCAAAGCTATAATCAGTTCTGTATGTCTATAGATTTAGATTCTACTATAACACATTTGTAAACAGAATAGAAGAGGCTTATACTTTTTACTCCTCTGATAGAGGGAGTTATGTGTTGCCCTTAAAAAAGAATGTTGCTGTTATACCAACTAAACAGGCATTGTTAAGTCTCTTGTCTCTCGGGTCCATGCTGTTAAACAAACTGATGGCTTTTGTATGACAACAGATAGACGCTATTCAAATGAAACTCATACCAGGTCCATTATTACAGGCTGGAAGTAGGGGATTCTAAAAACTCTGACATCAAAACTAATGAGAATTAACCCCTAACTTACGTACTAAGCTGGATAGACAATGATGCCTAAGAGAACACTTTAATACCATTGCCCCTAAAAAGGGAGGCTTCACCATCCTAAGAGAGGAGTTCAACCAATGGCTGTTGAGTATCCAAAGACAGGAAAGGGAGGCTGGGTTCCTTTGTTCTGACCTAAGGCAGGTACGGTTTCTGTAAGTTTTCCCAGTCTTCCCTTTTGAAAAACATTTTAAAAGGGGGACCTGTGGGGAGCTGACAGAAGGTGGCTATCATCCTTGCAGCCATCTTGAGCCAAATACTCTGACAAGAGACTTGTTTACAACAGCCTACAACAGCTGAGTACACTCTGATAACATCTTGTTTTAGATACCCATTGTGATTTAGAGCTGAGTCTTAAAGGTGTAACTTAAAGGTACAATTTAGAGATAAGACTTAAAGGCATAGCTTAGAAATGAGACATATAAAAGGCAAGAGGCAGACAGAAGAAAGTATTAGACACTTGTACCCAAGACAGGCACTTGGAAGAGAACTTGGAACTCAGAAAGGGTCTAGCAACTTGAAACAGAGATTAGGACTTGAGACTTATTACAGAGGAACTAGGAATTAGGACCTGAGACTTGGTACTAGGAACTAGGGATTTGGAAAGAGAGAAGAGAGACTGAAGAATAAATGGGATTGAATCACACTCTGTCTGGTCTCCATTCTTAGTGTCTGTCCTCAGTCTTTCTCTTGTTGAACCCCGACCTACGAACCAGAGCAGCTTGGGGCAGTGCGGGCTCTAACAGTTTAGCCCCCAAGGCTTTTGACAGTGCGGGTTTCAATATTGATAGAGCAGTCCACGATATTTTGGCCCTGAAACATGGGGCAGCACAGCCTGCAACATTTTTGGTGCCCAACGTGGGGCAGAGCGGGCCACAACACCTGCTCTTGTGTCTTCCTTTTCATTTCCAATTATGTTAATGTGAGCACTATTTTTCTGCTTTTTGTCGATTTGGCTAATGGCTTCTCAATCTTGTTGATTTTCTCAAAGAACCAAATCTTGATTTCATTGATTCTTTGTACTGTTCTCTTTGTTTCTAATTGGTTGATTTAAGTCCTATGTTTGACTGCTTCCTGCCATGTATTCCTCTTGAATGTGTTTGCTTCTTTTTGTTTTAGGACTTTCAGGCATGTTCTTGAGTTGCTAGTATGAGATCTCACATATTTCTTTATGAAGAAATGTAGTGCTATGATATTTTCTCTTAGCCCTGCTTTCATTGTTTGGCTATGTTATGCCTTCATTTTCATTGAATTCTAGATAGCTTTGATTTATTCCTCCTTTGACACAGTTGTCATTGAGTAGAGAGTTCTTCAGTTCTCATGAGTTATAGGCTTTCTATTGTTGATGAGTCCAGTTTTAATCCATGGTGACCTGAGGATATACAAAGTGTAAGTTTAATATTCTGATATCTATCAAGGCTTCCTTTTTACTGAGTATACGGTGACTTTGAAGAAGATTCTTTGAGTTGCTGAGAAGAAATGCTAATCTCTTGTGTTTGGGTGAAATGTTATGTAGATATCTGTTGGCTCCCTTTGATTCATCCCATCTCTTATGTTCACTGTATCTCTGTTACTGAATCACTTTAGCTTCTGTTTTGATGACCTGTCCATTGATGAGAGTGGGGTGTTGAAGTCTCTCACTATTAATGTGTCAGGTTCAATGTGTGATTTAAACTTTAGTAATTTTTTTATGAATGTGGATACCCTTGCATTTGGCACATAGATGGAATTGAGACATAATCCTAGTAGATCTTTTCTTTAATGAGTATGAAGTGTCTTTTCTATTCTAGTTTGATTAATTTGGGCTCAAATCTATTTTATTAGATATTAGAATAGCACCTACAGCTAGTTTCTTGGGTTTGTTTGCTTGAAAATATATTTCCAGCGATTTATGAAGGGTTAGTGACTATTGTTTTTGCCTAGGTGTGTTTCTTGTATGCAGCAGAATGGTGTATCCTGCTTTCAAAACCACTCTGTTAGCCTATGTTATTTGATTGGCAAATTGAGTCCAATCAATTGAACTGAAAAAATTGTTAGCAAAAGGATATCAAGGAGTCAGTATTTGTCTGAGATGTCACCAGTAATTTTCTAGTATTCTGAGATCTGGAGTATTTGTAGGGAATCATATAAAACCCAGCAATTAGAGCCACAAACAGCAGTCAATAATTATGCAATGTGGGTTAAGAATATGTCAAGGAAATGACAGATTGACATACTCTGTGTGCAGAATTTCTTTCTAAACAAGTGTCTATGACAGGATAAGGAACTATATAGTCAATCGTCTAGAGACTTGTGCTCAGCAAATACAGATGCTCATAATCAGAGAAAGCAATGAGAAAAAAGTAGTTGGGCATGGCAGCATGACATTAGAACATAGTACACTGCTTGTTCTTCAACTTCTAATGATGAGTTTTTTGTTTTACTAGTGATTCAAGAAACAGTAGCTATATTCCAGCTTTAAATAAGTTATTCCCTCATAAGAGTGTTTAAGTCTATTAAATTTCCATTTTCAAGCTCCCAAACACATATCTGACTTTGCTATTTCTGTTTACTTTCAGAACCCAGTAGATTTTTTTCAGCTGATGATGAACTCCCCAAATTCCAAAAATGTGGAGAATTCCCACAAAGGTAAGTAAGAATACATTAGGATCTAAAAAATATGCACAGAAGATGAGGCTGGTTCTTAACATATAAAGAGGTATTCAAGTAGAGAAGGCAGCCTGTTAATTTCCAGAAAAACAGACATATGGTATTATATGCACCAACTTAAGGAACTTTCTAAAAATATATAGTATAAGAATGATCATATTCTGATGATAGTTGTGCCATCTATGACAGAGAAACTATCTGCATGAAATCTCAAAAACCTAGCTGTTGGGCCTGACATGAGGTCTAATCTCTATTCCACCTTCACCCTTCAGTCATGTACACAGGTGGGAGTGATAAACAGGCCCCAAGCCCTGGAGAGATTTACATACTAATAAGGTACCTGAAGGCCAGAGGGTGGAGCCAATTAAGCATTTTCCCCAGCCCCTCCCCCTTTTCCCTCCCTATTTAACTCAGGTCTGCCCTGGGTTTTGGGGGGCGCACATCCAGATCCATCCACCGTTTGCCATGCCAATAAACCGGTTTTAGAAAATGAAGGACTTCCTTGAGTGTTGAGGCTGTGCCATGAGGAACCATGGAGAGGCCTTTAGTGAACAGCAGGGCCTAACTGCCAGATGGAGGAACCCAGGGCATTCTCAGTCAAGTACACACAGCATGGCATGAGAGACCCTGCAGTTCCCCAGCCATTTTATTACCTACAGCTGGCGCCCAATGTGGGGCACTAACACCCAGGAGTCTACAAGAACAGTCCTGGCCGAATCTGCTAAACAGGTATACTTTCCTGTGAGACTTGGCACTGGGGCTCTCCCTTCTCAGTGCACACAGGTTCCCCACCTCCATCCTGTCAGCGTCCATAGACCCTAAGATGGTGGCCAATCTCGGCCCATGGACCTGTCGCCATGAGCTCCCACAGTCTTTGTCCTGCTGCATGCCCACTCCCCATGATGGCTGGGGCCAGGAACGAAGATTCTCACTGAGAGCCCTGTGCCTGCCTCTCCTACCCTGAGACATCCACCCCTGACGAAAGATGGCTTGACCAACATGGGACTCGATCACCAAGGAAGTACAGTAACCTTTCTTCTATGGGGTGCTGCCAAAGCCTCTTTCTTCTCCCCCCCCCATTTCTCTTGACTGTGGGCTAACCAGTCACACTCCCACATGCCCCTCATCTTGGTCCTTCCGCAGCCTCTCGGCAGTCTGAGAGCCTGAGGGCTTGAGACCAGTCAGTCTCTGGTCACCTCCAGGGATCCCCAGTCCAAGAGCTCTACACCCCACAAAACTTCAGACTGAGTGAAAACTTCCCCCACCAAATGGGGCCTGTAGTGCCCCCTGGTGCGGTGTGGAACCAACTCAGTTAAAGATCCCACACTGCTGCTTCTGCCATGCTGAGCCATGGTTCCAGTCAACTGAGCTGTGACAGACCCACGAACCCACAAGACAACACAAACTCACGACCACGCACGAGCCTATATCATTCCCTACAGGTGGTAGAAGACAGGGGAAGAGCCAGCTCCAAGAGTGCCCCCCCCCCACTGGTGCCCATACAAAACCTCTCCACAAAGCTCCAGGACAGTGAGTAATCCCCAGCCTAGTTCACAAGACTAGGCAGGCTTCTTTCTGTCTCCCCCTCCCTTCTCTCTCCACATGTTTCTTGCTAGTGTCTTCTCTCTAATTCTTAGCTACCACTAGCTTCTGCCTAGTTCAAAAAGATTAGGTCCCTGTCTTTCTCTCTCCATGTGTTTCTGGTCAGCTTCTCTGCTTTAACTCCTTTTCCACTTTCTCTCTGTCTCTCCCTCTCCACGTGCTCTGTAGCTCAAGGGCAAGATGGCGGGCTCCCTAGCTTCCACTTTGCCCATCCCCCCAGCTCCACAGAGAGGGCTCCTTCATAGCTAACAGCTGTCTTTCAAGCCACAGTGCCTCTTGTGACCCTCCTAAGACTCTTTCCTCAGGTGAGAGATTCCCCTTTTGTTTTAAGCTCTCAGGAGTGCAGACTTCAGTCTTTGCTTGCTGCCTGCTAACATAAGTTTCTGTCTTTCTCTATCCCCACGTGTTCTCCAACTATACAAGATTGCGGCAACTTCCTAATTTTTGTTCTCTGACCCTCCCCCAAGGAGTGCCTGCTAGCTTTTCAAGTGCACTGACTCTAAACTCTAGTCTCCAGTGTTTCTCCCCCCAGGGAGTCACACAGCCTGCTAACATAGGCTAACATAGGCCTTTCCCCTTTTTCTCCATCATTTGCGGCCTGCAGAGACCATTTAATTCAGTCAGTTTGCCTGAAAAGCAGCGGTCCAAGACCCTGCTTGCTCCCATCCTCACCTTTCTTCCTCTCTGCTAAAAACACCAGGTTGGGCCTGGTTGCCACATGTCTCTTTCATAGACACAGCCTTTCACTCTCTCTGACTCTTGGCTCTCCTATCAAGCCTATATGTCTCTTCCTCTAAGCTTTCTTTAAAGTTAGCCTTTTTCTCCTTAACTACTTTTAAAATTTTTAAGAGAAAAAGGGAGGGGGGAATATAGGACCTCTCTGCCAGAGCACCCAAACACCACATGGCAGACCAAGCCCCTCCCCCACTGTTTCTAAACCCACCATTGCTTCTCCACAACAGGAAGACCTATAACACCATTCCTGTTTTTCAAGCAAAAATTTTAAATGTTTCCTTTTCTTCCTAACAGGAACCCTTAAAACAATAATGCTTGTGCTTTTCAACCAAAATTTTTGTTATTTTTTTGTTTAATGCTTTCTTTTCTCTCTAACATTCGTGATATATCTCCAACATTGTTTTTTCAACCTTTATGATTTCTTCAACGTTCAAAAGCCATCTAATTTATGTCCACAAGTTAAGTCAACATGCTGATCAACATTTCTTCAGTCTTAATTAACAACTAATTTCTTTTACAGACAAACTGCTGCTGCCAATCCCAGATACATAATTAACATTGTTTTTCTCCCTCAGCCATCCAAAAACAGGCTCAAAGATACCTTTCAGGACTAAAATTTCCTCAAACACCTTTGCCTTTCCAGGATCTTAATGACAGACCATAATGTGCTTGTTTCCAAGCAATTTAATGCTCAATATCCAGCCTCTACAGACATCTCCCTGCCAGAGATGCTGCTTCCCTGCTGTGATTATCCTACAGGTATATCCACTGATCCAATGGAGTCTACGCCATCTTCTGGAACCTGCCTGAGATGCCAACCTGCTTTCTCCCAGCCACCTCATCTGACTGCAGACTCCAGAGACACATCAAGACCCAGAGACACTCCTACAGAAGACAGATCCAGACCTTCCAGCTACAAACGAACTCTTTTGCCAAAGTCACATAGCTAAAGTTACATGTTAGTGAGGAAAACATAATGTCTATTTAGATTGATCAGATGTTATTACCCTCAAATTGTCCCACCTGTGTTCAATTGTTTCAGTTATCTCTTGCCTTCTCTAACCCCCACTCCCAGCTCCCCTTACCCTTTGGCTTAATTGTGCCACACCCTATGGCCTTCATAGTGTTTTCTTTTAACTCCCTCATCCAAAATTTTCACTAAAAGAGAGTGAGATTTGGGCCATAAATGGAAGGGTTGGTCTCCCCAGTAGAGCGCTGGGTTTGAGATAGTTGGGAACCCAACAGAACATTGTCTGTCAGGAATGGCATATATCTCCCCATGCTCCTGGATTCCAGATTACTCCATGTGGTTCACATCTCTCATTAACGCAGAGTTGCCCCTCCTTTTATGAAAGAAAAGAGAATGGGAGGTCAGGCCTGACATAATGTCTAATCTCCATTCCACCTTCACCCTTCAGTCACATACACAGGTGGGCATGATGAACAGGCCCCAGACCCTACCTATACCTAACTGCATAAAAATGCTTGATTTTAGTTCCAAAATCAGTTGATGACCCTAATAGAGGGGGGAAATCTCATCTATAGATAACAAGCTACAAGGATAATGAGTCTTCCCCAAGAATGAGTGTCGTGAATCCAATATCTAGATTTCAGCTCTAGAAACAAATATATGTAGATAAATAAATAAATAAACTGAGAGAATTCATTAGGTAATATGTTCATGATCATTTATTTTTGTGTATGTTACAATGATTCTCAAGGAAGTAGAGGCCATAGATTTGAAAGTATGTGACATGGGAAGAATAAGAGGGAAGGTGAGAGATGGAGTTAAGTTTAATATAGTTGTGGGTCCCTTTTCCAGAGGGCTTCTAGCCAGGTGTTGGGGTACAGGCCAAGGGGATAGAGTACAAGCAGGGCACCTCCACTGCCTCCACTGCTGCCTCTACCCTAGTCTCTGCTGTTGCCACACAGCTGCTCCCAGGCTCTGCACTGAGGAGCAACTGGCTCTCTGTGCTGAGCTGGTCCAGGCCAGGCTAGTGAGAAGCTGGCTAGCTAGCAAGGAGGGGAGAGTCCTGAAGGCACTTCAGGAGAGCAGATCTCTTCCCAATTGTTACAGCTTTTGCGACAGAAACTCTCAGACAATGAGATGATTCTCCTATACCTTTAGTTTTCCCAAATAGGGTTCTTATATTCAGTTTTGGGATTGCTTAGGGTCTAACAGCAGATAATTCCTATTGCCTTGGTCTGAGAGCTTGGAGATACCTCATCTACATGTGGGAGAGCCTGAGGTATTGTTCCTATGTGACTGATGGCCATAGACCTCTCTGTGGGAGAGGCTGTGAAGGCCTGAAGCTAAGTGAAAGGAATCAGGGGCCCACGAACAAGGTCAAACACCTATCATACCATTAGGGTTCAGGGGTCGAGGCCTGTGCTCAAACAGGTTCCAGCTGCCTCTCATAACACACCGCCCCACATATAGTAGATTATGTGGATGGATTTTCTTATATTTAACCATCCCTGCATCCTTGGGATGAAGCCTACTTGATTGTGGTGAATGATCATTTTGATGTGTTCTTGGAGAATTTTATTAAGTATATGAATATTCATATAAGAAATTTGTCTGAAGTTCACTTTCTTTAATGGGTCTTTGTGTGGTCTTGGTACCAGTGCAATTGTGGCATCACAGAAAGAATTAGAGTTCCTTCTGTTTCTATTTTGTGGAATAGTTTAAAGAGTATTGGTATTACATATTCTAGGAAGGTCTGATAGATTTCTGGACTAAACCCATCTGCTCCTGTGCTTTTGTTGGATGGGAGACATTTAATGACTGATGTTATTTCTTAGGGGTTTTGGGATCATTTAGATGGATAATCTGATCTGGATTTAACTTTGGTACCTGGTATCTGTCTAGAAAATTGTCTGGTTCATCCAGATTTCCAGTTTTGTCATGTATAAGCTTTTGTAGTAGGATCTGATGATTTTTTTTGAATTTACTCAGTTTCTGATATTATATATCCCTTTCATTTCTGATTTTGTTGGTTTGGATAGTGACTCTGTGTCTTCTGGTTAGTCTGGCTAAGGGACTATCTATGTTGTTGATTTTCTCGATGAACTAGCTCTGGATTTTCTTGATTCTTTGCATACTTCCTGCAGTCTACTCCTCTTGGGTGTATTTGCTTCTTTTTGTTCTAGAGCTTTCAGGTATGCTGTTAAACTGCTAATGTATGCTCTCTCCAGTTTCTTTTCAGAGGCACTTAGAACTATGAGTTTTTCTCTTAGCACTGCTTTCATTGAGTTAGATAATTTTTCAGTATGTTGTGCCTTCATTTTCATTAAATTCTAAAAAGTCTTTAATTTCTTTCTGTATTTCTTCCTTGACCAAGTTAACATTGAGTAGAGTGTTGTTCAGCTTCTATTTCTTTGTGAGTCTTTTGTCATTGTCATTGTTATTGAAGACCAGCCATAGTCTATAGTGATCTGATAGGATGCATGGGATTATTTCAATCTTTTTGTATCTGTTGAGGCCTGATTTTTGACTGATTATGTGGTCAACTTTGGAGAAGGTGTCATGGGGTGCTGAGAAAAAGGTATATTCTTTTGTTTTAGGATGAAATGTTCTATAGATATCTCTTAAATCTATTTGGTTCGTAACTTCTTTAGTTTCACTGTGTCTCTGCTTAGTTTCTGTTTCCATGATCTGTCCATTGATGAGAGTAGGGTGTTGCAGTGTCCCACTATTATTGTGTGAGGTTAAATGTGTGATTTGAGATTTAGTAAAGTTTTTTTTAATGAATGTTGATCTCCTTGCATTTGGAGAATAGGTGTTCAGAATTGAGAGTTTATCTTCATATATATATATATATGTAAGACTTATCCATCCTTATCTTTTTTTGATAATTTTAGGTTGAAATTTGATGTTACCCAATATTATAATGGCTACTCCAACTGGTTTCCTGGGACCATTTGCTTGAAAAATTATTGTACAGTCTTTTACTCTTAGGTAGAGTCTCTCTTTGTCACTGAGATGTATTTTCTGTATGCAGTAAAATGCTGGATCTTGTTGACATATTCAGTCTGCTAACCTATGTTTTTCATTGGGGAGTTGAGTCCATTGGTGTTAAGAGATATTAAGAAATAGTGATTGTTGCTTCTTGTTATTTTTGTTGTTAGAGGTGGAATTATGTTTATGTGGCTATCTTCTTTTGGGTTATTGAAAGAAGATTACTTTCTTGCTTTTTCTAGGGTGCCCTTCTTTTGTTGGAGTTTTCTAACTATTATTTTTTGTAAGGCTGAATTTCTGTAAAGACATTGTGTAAATTTAGATTTTTTCATGGAATATCCTGGTTTCTCCAGGTATGTTAATTGAGAGTGTTGCTGGTTATAGTAGCTTAGAATGGCATTTGTGTCCCTAGTCACATCTGTCCAGTATCTTATGGCTTTTACAGTCTATGTTGATAAGTCTGGTGTAATTCTGATAGATCTGCCTTTTTATATGACTTGGACTTTTTCCCTTACAGCTTTGGATATTTTTCATTGTTCTGTCTATTTAGTGTTTTGATTATTATATGACAGTAAGATTTTCATTTCTGGTTCAATCTATTTGGTGTTCTTTTTGCTTCTTGTACATTTATAGTCATCTCTTTCTTTAGGTTAAGGGAGCTTTCTTCTGTGATTTTGTTGAAGTTGTTTTCTGGCCCTTTGTTCTGGGATTCTTCACATGCTTCTATTTCTATTAATTTTAGGTTTGATCTTTTTATTGTGTCCTGAATTTCCTGGATGTTTTGGGTTAGGCCCTTTTTACACTAAAGTTTATTTGACAACTGTTTCAATATTTTCTATGTGTCATTTATGCCTGAAATTCTTTCTTTTATCTCTTATATTCTGGTGGTGATGTTTGCATCAGTAGCTCTTGATCTCTTTCCTAATATTTTTATCTCCACGGTTTTCTTCTTTTATGTCTTGTTTATTGTTTTTATTTTCATTTTCTTGGACCATTTTCTTCAATTCCATCACCTGTTTGATTGTATTTTCCTGCATTTCTTTAAGGGATTTATTTGTTTCTTTTTTACAGGCTTCTACCTGTTTGGCTGTGATTTTCTGTATTTCTTTCAGGGAGTTATTTGTATCCTCCTTAAAGGCCTCTATTATCTTGGGATTGCAATTTTAGGTCATTATCTTTCTCTTCAGGCATTTTAGTGTATCCAGGGCTTGCTGTGGAGGGAGAACTGGGTTGTGACAAGGGAAAAATAGTTAGTGAAAATCTAAGTGCAGAAGAAAAGAGATGCAAGACAATAGTGTTCATAGGGATTAATCATTGTACTTTTTAATGATCCTCTAATATCTAGTTTATCTTGTCAGAATGACACACTCCAAAAGCATGCATAAAATCTCTTGACTTTAAGCATAATCATTTAACAATCACCTTTTCCAATTTTACTTAATCTATATAACTGTTTTGCCTGAATATATATTCATTATCATGTATATGCCTAAAGCTTGAGGTGACTAGAATTGTAAAACAGATGCCCCAAAACTAGATCTCCAGTAATTGCAATTCACAATTTTCTGCTGGGAAACAACTCTTTATCCTTTGCAAGAGAAAACAATGCTCCTCATCACTGAGGCATCCCGGTAGATGCTCAGTGACCTGACAGCTGCACTATTATTGAGAATGTTTTGACATGAACATTGACAATGGTACTTTGTCTTTTAAAACCATTTTTATTGTATATTATTTTATTTATTGTATATTTTTAAAACAAATATATTGCCATGGAAGATGCTACAGAAGAAAGGAAGAAAAGCACTAACTCACAGATCAAGAAGTATTAAATATCTGAAGGTATACAATAACCTACCACATATTTGTTAGATTGAAAATAGATTCTTCTCTGAATACAGGTTCTCCTCCATCCAATCGTCACAGCTCCCCCACCTTTCTCTCACTCAAATTCTCTCTGTGTGTCTCTGTCTCTTTGTCTCTTTGTCTCTCTGTCTCTCTGTATCTCTCTCTCTCTCTCTCTCTCTCTCTCTCACCCTTTAGGAAAGAGCAGGTCTCTAAGAGATAACAACCAAATGTGACAGAACAAGATACAGTGAAAAAGGCAGCCATGGTACTTTTTTAATATCCAAGTTGGGTAGATATTCTCCCCATCACTCCTTTCTCCAATCATATCATTAGATATGAACATATGGCAGTTTCCAACATAAACTCTTCACCTCTACATTATGGTTGTTCCAGTGTCCCATGAAGTAATAACAACATATCATATAAGTTGTCTTCATATCTCTACCTAAAACTGATTGAATGTGAGGTACCTAAACGTTGTGACTGTCTAGTTGTCAGGGAGAAGAACACAAAGCATCATCAGGTCTCATATTCACCTTCTGTTCTTGCTTTATTCTGTCTTATGGCAAATACCATGACCAAATCCAACTATGTGGAGGAGACCACGCATTCCAGCTTACATTTTTTATGACAATCTATCATTGGGAAAATTCAAACAGGAATCCAAGGCAAGAACTTGTAGGCAGGAATGCTTGCCACTCCACATAGCATTTCTTCTGACCAAGGAACTCACTCACAGCCAAATAAGCACTGAACAAACTATGGAGGATGGTGATTACTCTCTGACCCACTCACTGAACTATCATTATATAACTGTTTTCATATACCCCAATATAATCTGTTGATAAAATAATGACACCTGCAGTTGTCTGGACTCAGCCACATCATCCAAGACAATGTAGAAAACAAACCTCCCAGACAATTCCTCAAAATTATTTAATCTACTATTATTTAATATCTCAGTTGAGATATCCTTTTCAGCTAACTCTAGGCTGTGAGATGTTGAAAGTTAAAGGTTTATTAGAACACTATATGAAGTAAGAAGGAGAAGATTGTTTTAACAATTAAGCATAGAGTTGAATGAACCTTTCAGTAGAAGAAAGTTTTATTCTCAATTATTGTCCAATTTTACATATTTTACCATGATTGGTTTTAAAAAGAAAAGATCATACTGAAGTTATTTCACTATATTATCATAGATTATTCCTGTATGACATTAATCTTAATAATAGGTTTTACACATTATGAGTTCTCATTAGAAAGGCTTGCTATAGAATTTTTAATTAGAATTTGACATTGTCTGCATTGTATTTTCTTGGTCTGCATTCGTGACCTATCTATAAAAAGTTATGATGCCCTTTATAGCAGATTTATGTTGACCAAGATAGATATAATATGACACTCATCATTACTGAATAGAAAAGCAGTATAAAGAAAACCTGATGATTTGTGTCCTAGGCAGTTTATCTGAATATCCCCCATACTCACGTCACCATGCATTTCAATGGCCCTTTTGCTGGTCAAAACATGACTGTTGTGAATATAACATATCAGTGGTAAATTCACCCATTAATCTGCATTGAATGTGGAATTTTTAACAACTTAAAAGAGCTGTATACATTGACATGAAAGCTAATTTCAGTTATGAAATCAAACATCTATTTTCCTCTTTCCAGGCACCTGCCACTTATAATGACTTGGTACACATAAAATATCTCGACATGGTAATCAATGAAATTCTGAGATTATATCCAGTTAGTGCCAGAATTTCCAGACACAGTAAGAAAGACACTGAAATCAGCGGTGTATTCATTCTTAAAAATACAGAAGTAGCTTTACCTCTCTTTATTCTTTACTGAGATCCAGATTACTGACCAGAACCTGAGAAATTCAATCCTGAAAGGTATGAGGACTCTGTGAATCAGAACATACTCAGAATCATGATTCTTTGAGCACATTAAGATGTATCTTACAGTAAGCACACAGATACATAAGTATCTTATCTTAAATGTATGTTTGAATTTAGAATGTTCTTACTACAAAGATATAGTTATTATGTTAAAAAGCTACAGGAATTTTAGCTGAACAAAAAATGACATTTCTAAATTGTGTTACTTTGTTTTAGTCTTGAAATCTTAATACAAATTTTTATAATATAGTGATATTATTATACATATTTGTCAGTATGGGTAGATATTTAAAAATTAGAAAAACCACCAACTTCCTCCAGTTTTAACAAATTCTACTTACTTTCTATGATTTATCAACACTAAGTTTTGAAACATGCTTGTGTGATGTGTGCATGTGTGTGTATTAATATGTGTCAGAGAGAGCAAGCACAATTGCAATGATTAGGTAATCAGTGTTTTATTAAAGTTGTAATGTTTATGTTTCTTCAAAGTTGTCCTTAATGCTAGAGGAACTCTCCAGAAACATGCCAAAATATAGGATACATTTCTTCAATATATATGTACATATATAACAAATATACTGATTTATCTTTAATTAAAGTTGTCTTTGTCAACAATCTACGTAAATTCATATGTGAGCTCTAAGACCCTTCATTTTTGGAGCCGTTAGTCTGTGTCTAAGTTTAAGTGGTAAGATCATGTAGAGTTAATGAAAATATCCCTTATATGGTTTTATTTAATATCATTGAAGGTAGGTGTTTTTTCACTTGTTACAAGTATATATGTATTTTACACTATAACTGGCTTTATTAAATCATTTTCATACTTATGTACATCATATATGGGGTCAATTCTTTTCTGTTCATCACTCATAAAATACATCTCAATCATAGTCTCCCTTCCTTCATCCCTTCCCAGACCAATGTTCCACTTCCCTTCTCTACCAGATCCACTACTACTCCATTTTTTTTCATAAAAGAGCAGATCTCCCAGTGATAGCAACAAAACACAGCAAAACAAGATGCAATATACTATACATAGACACTCCTTAATGAGGTAACTCAGTAGGAAGGGATGGATCCCAGAAGAAGGTAAAAGAGTTAGAGACACACTCACACCTGTTGTTAGGAGTCACTCAAAAACCCCAATCTACACAAACATGACATGTATGCAGAGGGCCTAGCAAAGATCCATTCAGGCTCCATCATTGCCACTTCAATCTCTGTGAGCTCCTATGAGCTCTGCTTTGTTCTGTGGGCTATGTTCTCTTGATATCCTTGATCCCTAATGTCTCTTATAATCCTGGAACAGATTTTTAAAGTGTTTCAGGTTAACTTTGTTTGAAAGTATATATGTGCATCTGCCTTGTTGTTCCTGAAAGACACTGTCTCCTTGCAGTCAGTCATCTGGTCTTATAAAGTCTCAACTCCAAAAGTAAAGCCTTCCCCAAACAGGAAGTAGCTGGAACCCACAAGGACCCAGGAAGTCACTCTTGGCCCAGACCACTGGTTCCTTCCGGTCTGGGCCTGAGCACTGAGCAGATCCCGGGTGAGAGTGGGCAACCTTGTCTAGTCCCTGATCTTTGTGGGATTGATTCAAGTTTCTCTCCATTTAGTTTGATGTTGGCTGCTAGCTTGCTGTATATTGCTTTTACTATGTTTAGGTATGGGCCTTGAATTCCTGATCTTTCCAAGACTTTTAACATGAAGGGATGTTGAATTTTGTCAAATGCTTTCTCAGTATCTAATGAGATGATCATGTGATTTTTTTTCTTTGAGTTTATTTATGTAGTGGATTACATTGATGGATTTCCGAATACTGAACCATTCCTGCATTCCTGGGATAAAGCCTAATTGATCATGATGGATAATTGTTTTGATGTGTTGTTGGATTCGGTTTGTGAGAATTTTATTGAGTATTATTGTATCAGTATTCATAAGAGAGATTGGTCTGTAGTTCTCTTTGTTGGGTCTTTCTGTGGTTTGGGTATGAGTGTAATGGTAGCTTCATAGAACGAATTGGGTAGTGTTCCTTCTGTTTCTATTTGATGAAATACCTTGAAGAGAATTGGTATTAGGTCTTCCTTGAAGGTCTGATAGAATTCTGCACTAAAACCATTTGGTCCTGGACTTTTTTTGGTGGGGAGACTTTTAATGACTTCTTCTATTTCTTTAGGGTTTATAGGACTGTTTAGACGGCTTATCTGCTCCTGATTTAATTTTGGTATCTGGTACCTGTCTAGAAAATTGTCCATTTCATCTAGATTTTCCATTTTTTTTTTTTAGTATAAGCCTTTGTAGTAAGATCTGATGATTTTTTTAATTTCCTCAATTTCTGTTGTTATGTCTCCCTTTTCAGTTCTGATTTTATTAATTTGGATACTGTCTCTGTGCTCTTTGTTTAGTCTGGCTAGGGGTTTATCTATCTTGTTGATTTCTCAAAGAACCAGATCCTGGTTTTGTTGATATTGTGTATAGTTCTTTTTGTTCCTACTTGGTTGATTTCAGCTCCGAGTTTGATTATTTCCTGCTGTCTACTCCTCTTAGGTATGTTTGCTTCTTTTTGTTCTAAGGCTTTCAGGTGTACTGTCAAGTGGTTAATGTATGCTTTCTCCAGTTTTTTTTTTTTTGTAGGTACTTTGAGCTATGAGTTTTCCTCTTAGAACTGATTTCATGGAGTTTCACAAGTTTTGGTATGAGATGTCCTCCTTTTCATTGAATTCTAAAAAGTCTTTCATTTCTTTCTTTATTTCTTCCTTGTAATTTTGCTCCTTGTGTTGGAGTTTTCCTTCCATTATTCTTTGAAGGGCTGGATTTGTGGGAAGATATTGTGTAAATTTGCTTTTGTCATGGAATATCTTAGTTTCTTCATCGATATTGATTGAGAGTTTTGCTGGGTATAGTAGTTTGGGCTGGCATTTGTATTCTCTTAGGGTCTGTATGATATCAGTCCAGGATCTTCTGGCTTTTATAGTCTCTGGTGAGAAGTCTGGTGTAATTCTTATAGATCTGTCTTTAGTATTTTTATAGGTCTGCTTTTAGTATTTTTCTTTGTTTTGTACATTTGATGTTTTGACTATTATGTGGCTGGAGGTATTTCTTTTCTGCTCTAAACTATTTGGAGTTCTGTAGGCTTCTTGTATATTTATGGACATCTCTTTCTGTAGGTTAGAAAAGTTTTCCTCTGTAATTTTGTTGAAGATTTTTACTGGTCCTTTAAGTTGGGAGTCTTCACCCTCATCTATACCTATTATCCTTAGGTTTGGCCTTCTCATTGTGTCCTGGATTTCCTGGATGTTTTGGGTTAGGAGCTTTTTGCATTTTGCATTTTCTTTGATAGTTGTGCCAATGTTTTCCATAATATCTTCTGCACATGAGATTCTCTCTTCTATCTCTTGTATTTTGTTGGTGATGCTTGTATCTATGACCCCTGGTCTTTTCTTAGGTTTTCTATCTCCAAGGTAGTCTCCTTTTGAGATTTCTTTATTGCTTCTACTTCCATTTTTAGATCCTGGACGCTTTTGTTTAATTCCTTCACCTGTTTGGTTGTGTTTTCTTGCAATTCTTTAAGGGATTTTTGTGTTTCCTCTTTAAGGGTTCCTATCTGTTTACCTGTGCTCTCCTCAAATTCTTTGAGAGTGTTATTTATGACCTTCTTAAAGTCCTCTAACATCATCATGAGAAGTGATTTTAATTCTGTGTCCTGCTTTTCCTGTGTGATGTGGTGTTTGAGGCTTGCTATGGTGGGAGAACTGAGTTCTGGTGATGCCATGTAACTTTGGTTTCTGTTGTTTATGTTCCTGTGCTTGCCTTTCACCATTTGGTTAACTCTAGTGCTACCTTCTCTCACTAGTTCTGACTAGGGACTGTCTTTCCAGTTATCTTCCTTGTGTCAGAACACCTCAGGGTCCAGATGTCTCTGTGGTCCTGTGATCCTGAGCTCCAGCTGCTCTGAGTGCAGTGTCTCCTCTAGGATGTCTCAGGGTAAAGTGTCTTTTTGAGAGCAGACCAACTAGGTGTTCACTGCTCTGAGTGCAATGGTTCCTCTAGAATGCCTCAGGATAAGATGACTGCTGCTCTGGGTTCTGTGGCTCCTCTAGGATGACTCCGGTTATGGTGTCCCCTGCTCTGAGGTCAGTGGCTTCTCTAGGATGTCTCGGGATATGGTTTCCACAAGGGTGTAGACCCGCTGGGTGTCTGCTTTTCTGAGAACACTGGCCTCTCTGAGCTGTATCAGGATGCAGTTTCCACAAGGGTACAGATCCACTGGGTGCCTGCTCCCACCACCAGGATCTGAAGAGGGGCAGAAGTGGAGTGGAATTCCCCAAGGGCAAGGTTAGGTGGGGGGGGGGAGTCCTGCCATCTTCTTACTTCCAGCTGTGGCTCTAGTGCTTAGGGCAGTGCACAACTGGCCCTACCTGCCTCCCTGAGGATACTGGCCTCTCAGGGATGTCTCAGGATACAATTTCCACAAGTGTGCAGAACCCACTGGGTGTCTGCTCCCACTACCGGGATCCGGAGAGGGGTGGAAGTTGAGTGGAGTTCTGCAGGGGTGAGGTTTGGGTACCTGTGGGAGGGTCCTGCGAGCTTGCTACTCCCAGATGTAGCTCTGGTGCTTAGGGAGGTGCACAACTGGCCTTACCTGCCTCCCTGAGGACACTGGCCTCCCAGGGATGTTTCAGGATACAGTCTCCACAAGCATGCAGATAAGCTGGGTGTCTGCTCCTGCTACCAGGATCTGGACAGGGGCAGAAGAGGAGTGGAGTTCTGCAGGGGAAGGTTTGGGTACCTGGGGGGGAGTCCTGTGAGCTTCCTACTCCCAGCTGTAGCTCTGGTGCATAGGACAGTGCGCCACTGACCTTACCTGCCTCCCTGAGGACACTGGCCTCCCAGGGATGTCTCAGGATACAATTTCCACAAGTGTGAAGACCCTGCTGGGTGTCTGCCCCCACTACCAGGATCTGGAGAGGGGCAGAAAGGATGAGCAATCATCCTAACATAAAATATTTCCATTTCAGCATGGAAAAAAATATATGTGTTCATGTAAACCAAAGCCCAAAAATCATACAAAATCTAATCTCTACAAATGGGACAATTCAAGATTAAACTTGAATTTATATTTTAAGTTTGATGGTCAAAAGAAAGTTTAGGCCTTTTTGCTAAGATGGTGCCAAAAGTGAAGAAGGAAGCTCCTGCCCCTCCCAAAGCCAAAGCCAAAGCCAAAGCCAAAGCCAAAGCCAAAGCCAAA
>JADRCG010000168.1:386946-401869 GCA_019844195.1 Rhabdomys dilectus | reverse complement strand
AATAATAATAATAATAATAATAATAATAATAATAATAATAATAATAAATTAACCAAGAAAAAAGAAAAAAAATCTGGGAAAAGATAACCTTCCGAATCTCTCACTATTAATCAATATATTAATCGAAATTCAAACTGGAGAAATTAGACAACAAAAGAAGATCAAAGAGATACAAAGTGGAAAAGAAGTCAAGATATCACTATTTGTATATATGATAGTATAAATAAGCAGGCCCAAATTTCTACCAGAAAACTCCTACAGCTCATAAACAACTTTAGAAAAATGGCTGGATATATAATTAACTCAAAGAACTCAGTATTCTTCTTTTATACAAAGGAAAATCAGGCTGAGAAAAAAAATTAGGGAAACAAGACACTTCATAATAGTCACAAAAAGTATAAAATATCTCCTTGTAACTTTAACTAAGCAAGTCAAAGATCTGTATGACAAGAACTTCAAATCCCTGAAGAAAGATATCAAAGAAGAGTTTAGAAGAGGAAAAGATCTCTGATATCATTGATCAGAAGGGTTAACATAGTAAAAATGGCCATCTTACCAAAAGCAATCTTTTCAATGCAATCCCCATCAAAATTTCAATTCTTCATAGAGACAAAAGCAATTCTCATCTTCATATGAAGAAACAAAAATCCCAGCATAGTGAAAATAGTTCTCAATAATAAAAGACCTTCTGGGGAAATCAACATTCCTGACCCCAAGATATAATACAGAACAACAGTGATAAAAACCTCATGTTATTAGTACAGAGGCAGATGGGTCAATCACTGGAATAGAATCAAAGACCCAGAAATAAACCACTCAAGTGAGGAACTTCATTTTTGAAAAAAGAAGCCAAAAACATACAGTAGACAAAATAAGCCATCTTCAACAAATGGTGCTGGGCTAACTGGGTGCTATGCATATCTAGAAGAATGCAAATTGATCCATATTTATCACCTTGTACATAGCTCAAGTTCAAGTAGATTAAGAAACTACACAGAAAACCAAATACACTGAATCTAATAAAAGAAAAAGTGAAAAATACTATACAATGCATTGGCACAGAGGGAAATTTCCTGAACAAATCATCAATTGCTCAGGCTCAAATATCAACAATTGACAAAGGGGACTTCATGAAACTCAAATTCTTCTCTAAGTCAAAGGACAGTGTCAATAAGGCAAAAATGCAACTTACAGATTGGCAAAAGATCTTCACTAATACTACAGCTGATAGAGAGCTAATATCCAAAACAAACAAAAATTCTAGAAGTTAGACTACAAAATAAAATAACCCAATAAAAATTGGGATACAGAACTAAACAGAGAATTCACAACAGAGGAATTTCAAATGGCCTAGACACATCTAAAGAAATGTTCAACATCCTTAGTCATCAGGAAAATGAAAATCAAAACAACTCTGAGATTCCACCTTGCAGCAATCAGAATGGTTGAGATCAAAAATTCAAGTGACCTAAATTACTAGTAAGGATATAGGGAAAGAGGAACAATATTCCACTACTGGTGGGATTGCAAACTTGTACAACCACTCTAGGAACCAATCTGGCTCATCCTCAGAAAATTAGAAATAGTTTTACCTGAAGACCCAGCTGTACTACACTTGGGCATATACACAAAAGATGCTCCACCATATTACAAGTGCTCCATTATGTTTCTAGCAGCCATCTTTGTAATAGTCAGAAGCTGGAACAACTCAGATGTCCCTCAACCAAAGAAAAGATACAGAAAATGTGGTTCATTTACACAATGGAATATTATTGAGCTGTTAAAACTGAGGACATCATGAATTTTGCAGGCAAATGAATGGAATTGGAAAATTTCATCCTTAGTAGGGTCCAAAAGTACATACATAGTAAGTGCTAACTGAGAAATGCATATTAGCCAAAAAAGATCAGAATACCCATGATGCAATTCACATATCATATGAAGATTTACCAGAAGGAAGGCCCAAGTGTGGATACTTCAATGCTACTTAGAAGTGGAACAAAATAATCATGGAAGGCAGAGGGAGGAAGGGACCTGGGTAGGAGAGGAGAGGGAAATGAAGAAAGTGGGTCAGGATCAGGTATGGAGGGAATCAGGAGAGAAACCCAAAGGGCCAGGAGAATAAAAAGAAATATGCAGTAATATGAGGTAGAGGATGGGGAACTCGTAGAAAGTCCCAGACTCCAGGGATGTGAGAGGTTCCCAGGATCTAATGGGGGTAGCCTTAGACAAAATACTCAACAGTGGGGAGATGGAACATGAAGAAACTACTTCTAGTAGATGGGCATGGCCTCCAGTTGAAGGATGGGGCCACTCACCCATCTCACATTCCTGTCTAAAGGAAATGCAAGGACAAAATTCAGCAGACACTGAAGGAAAGGCCATCCAGATACTATCTCAACTTGGGATCCATCTCATGTGTAGGCCCCAAACCACAACACTCTTGCTGATGCGTTTTGTACTTGCAGACATGGCTGTCCTCTGAAATGTTACCAGCACCTGGCTGAAACAGATGCAGGCAATTACAACCAACCATTGGTCTGAGATCTGGGAAGCCTATGGAAGAGCTAGGGGAAGGACTAAAGGAGCTGAAGGGATTTACAAACAGCAGAATCAACTAACTGGACTTCCAGAGTTTCCAGAGACTAAGTCGCAAACCAAAGAGCATACATGGGCTAGTTTATGGACCCTCCTACATAGGTAACAGAAAACTGCCTTCTCTAGCCACAGTAGGAGGGTATGCACTTGGACTTGTGGAGACTTGATGCCCCCAGAGAAGCAGGATGAAAGATGGGTGAGGCGGGTGGGTTATCACCCTCTTGGAGATGAAGGGGATTAGGCATGTTGATTGAGACTGGGAAGGAGGACGATAATTGTAATGTAAGAAAATGAAATAATTTTTTAAAACAAAGTAAACTTCTCTTCCAGCCATTATGAAGTTTATCTCCTTGTCTTTTTAAAAAGAAATTTTTTTACCCACACCATTACTAAATTGGTTGATAGTTGAAATAAGACAAAAATGATAATGTTGGTCATTTGGCAAAGGAAGTTAACACTTTCGGGTCTATATAGCAACTACAGAATTATACTCAGGTAAAACTTATTAATATTTTAATCATAAGTTTAAACATGTGAGTTTTGTCAAAAAATGTTAAGTATAACGCTATTATCAACATTGAAGAATAGTTTGATGGCATTCTTGTGGGGGAAAATAACTCATTTATATTTTATGTTGAAGGATTCACAATTATCTGATGGTTGATCAGTAAATGTAATGTTCTCTTTAAAATATTAAAATATATCTCTATTGAAACTTGATAAAATTTGAAATGGAAACAATATATTCCAGTTTTAAAGATTTTTCAATACAAGTTTTATTATGTGAAAAAAACTAGTATACATTTCTGGCTATTAGGGATTTATTTTGAGAACCAGAAATTTTTCCCTTTGAACCTTTTTATAGCATTTTTCATCTCTTTATTTCTCAGTGTATAAATGGCTGGGTTTAGGAGAGGTGTAAAAACAGAATAAAACACAGCAAAAAATTTATCTAACCAGGGGATACTGAGGGGCCACACATAGATGAAGATGCAGGGCAAAAAGAATATCATCACCACTGTGATATGTGCAGTGCACGTGGACAGAGCCTTAGAAGCTCCAGCGTTTGAATTCTGGCAAACAGTGATAAGGATATTTGTGTAGGAAATAAGCAACAGTATAAAGCAAGTTACAGCCACAACCCCACATTCAGCATTCATTGAAGTATTTAAATCATGTGAATCCATGCAGGCTATCTTGATTAACAGTGGCATGTCACAAAAGAAACTATCTATTTCCTTAGGACCACAAAAAGGTAGTTGTAGAACCACTACCAAGTGACTTATACCATGAATAAATCCAATTGTCCAGGAAGTCAACACCAACCCAGTGCATCTCTTCAGGTTCATGATGGTAAAGTAGTGGAGTGGTTTGCAGATGGCCACATAGCGATCATAAGCCATTACCACCAAAAGTACCATCTCTCCTGCAGCAATGCAGTGGGTAAAAAAGACCTGAAACATGCATCCTGCAAAGGAAATGGTCTTGTTTTCCCTGAGAAAGTCTATAATCATCTTAGGAGTGGTGTTTGAGGAGAGCCACATATCAATAAAGGACAGGTTAGCCAACAAGAAGTACATGGGGGAAAGAAGATGCGGGTCAGTGCTTACTAAGATCAAGATGACAGTATTTCCAGACATGATGAGCAGATAAAGCATCAACAATATCACGAAGACTATGACCTGAGTATTCTTTGAACTGACAAGGCCCTGGAGTATAAATTCTGACACAACTGTCTGATTGTTTCCATCCATTTTATTCAGTATATCTTCAGACATAACCTGAAAGAAATAAAGATTGTCAATTGAAAGTATGAGGTGAGTTACTTCCTTTGTAGAATCAGACATTTACATTGAAAATTGTCTGAAAAACATGCATAAATATAAAGGGAAATCCAAATGTGTGTGACATTGTTGCCAAGATAAAGTTCATGAGTCAAGAGTAACTCTCCAAGAAAAGAACCATTTGGTGTGACTGTTATATATACCCTCTTTCAGGAAACTCATCTTATAAAAAAGCAATAAGGAGAGAAATACTGTAATGTGAAATCATAAAAGTTTGTGTGATTTCTTAAGTAAATGATCTGAATTAGTTAGTAGGAATTATGATATTCAATAACAACAATAAGTTTGAAACTCAGAAAGTTCAGTACAAATGGTCAGGAAGGATGGCACAGTTTTAAAACATGTTTAATGATTTCATTGAGTGTTTGTAAAATAACGTCCACAACATCAATACGTTGAAATTTTAGCTTAAATTTCTAATGTGCATGTTGTGAAAACCTCAGTGAGGAAGCATTATAGAACACCATCCAAGATACACAGATACCAGATTGAACCATTAAAACAGGTTCACAGTTATTTATTTATAAGTATACATCATTGAATTTATTTATTCAAATAAACTGATTAATAATTACTGTTGCAAATACCTAGTGGAGTAGATTTGCCAAGGACAAGGCAACCCATATTCAAACCTGGGCTCTAAAAATCACATTTAGTTCAAACTTAGCACTAGAGTATATGGATCTCAAGTTGCAGCAAAAACATATTATCTTGCAACAATAAGATACTGAGAATATCTAGACCCTTAAATATCATCTATAATCAGTCATCTATCACCAATATGTCTATCATTAGTAAATTTTCTCATTATATTATATTCTGATCATCTACGTTGATTGAAAAAATAGAATAAATTATATAAACCTGTAAGCATAGCTATTCTTTGACTCTCAGCCTTTGATGAGTGTTAAGTTGTACATCCAGTGAGCAGCACTGATTCACCTCAAAGCACAGGCAAGGTGCTTCAACTAATTGAATGGACAGAACTCAAGTTGGATGGTGGATAATCATTCTCTATTTTCTCCTCCATTTAGTAGCTCTCTTGGCAATTTTCAACTTGTAGGTCTTATCATCTTTTATCTATCCCTTGATATGTCTAGGTTAGGGGAATCATTAGGTAAACAAGGAGATGCCATTACAATTAATTTACATAGCTTTTTCTAAGGACTTGGAAAGTACACTAAATGGAAAAGGAAGAAGAAGGAGGAGGACGAGGACAAAAATGAGGAGGATGAAGAGGAGGAGGAGGAGAGGAAGAAGAGGATGAAAAGGAGGAGGAGGGGCCAAGGAGGAAGGGAATGGAGAGAGGCAGGGGAGGGGGAGGGATAGAAGGCAAAGAAGAGGGGGAAGAGGAGAGGAGGAGATGAAGAAGGGGAAGAAGGCGGAAAAGAAGGGAAAAAAGGAAAGGGGGAAGGGGAAAGAGAGGAAGAAGAAAAAGTAGAAAGTTCTGAAGACATCACGTAACACAACCATCTGTTTTAGAAACATGGTAACAGATAAGTAAATGCATGCACCTTAGAAGATTTACCAAATATATAAGGATACCCTGATTATGCAACAAAGAATTTATGTTCCTTGATAGTTTTGATTTTTACACAGGACAGTTTCTAGTAAACCTAAAAATTTCCAGGATTAAAATTTTGTTGTTTTAATTATTTCTCTTATGTTTTGAAATTATAATATTTTTATATAATTTCCCCTCCCTTTCATCCCTACAAATTATTAAATAAATATCTTCCATACTCTTTTTTTGTTTATTTTATTCATTTTCATTTTATTTGTATACAGTTCAAATGATATTCCCTTTCCCAGATATCCCTTTACAAATTCCCCATTCCGTCTCCTTCTCCCTCTCCTCTTTTCCTCTATGAGGGTACTCCTATACCCACTAATCCACTCCTGCCTCACTGATCTACCATCCCCTTTTTCTGGGAAATCAAGCCTCCTGCTCTCTTTAAAATTCATGGCTTCTTTTTTCAGTAATTATTGTTAAGTACATACATGTATACTATAAACATTTTTATTTTAAATATAAATTGTCAGTAAGATACCAACCACTTCACCCTTCTCTTGCCCAGGAGCTTTCAGTACTGTGCAAGACCTAGTGAAAAACAATAATCTAATAAACTATCACTGTAATTTTTGCCTTATGTGGCAATTCTAATGTTGGTTTTATATTAACAAATATTAATGAAGGCAATAAAACTGAACTATCTTTTTAGAGTCTAAAATTTTCTTCTGTGTAATATTTTTCTATATTGAGTGTGCTTTATTAAAGTGCTAAACAATGCAATAATCTGAGTATTACTATTTATGTTAATATTTATCGATGTAGTCATATTTATACAAGTTAGTAGAAAACAAGTGATAGATACTGATGATGTATAGAGTGATATTTTAGTACCTTCTAGTGATTTACTTTGCCAGTAGATTGGTTGTTGTGTTTTTATACAAACAGAGAGCCATGACACACATACAAACCCTATTGAGACAAATTTTGTTATTGTATATAAATTCAAGTTTGACCACTCTACATTGGTCAACAAATTAAAGGGCTCATTCCTGAGAAATATTTCTCCTTTTCCAGAGAGACTAGTTCTCAGATATTTAAAATCTGAGTTCTACAACACCCAAGTATTATGTTTTTTCCCATTTGAATTGCTTTCATTTTTACTATTTCTATATTTTATTTGGTTAAGTTGAACAGAATATTTATAAAATTTTAGTTGAAAACTGCTTTTGTGGATTATCCAATAAAAAATGGTAATCTTCTGATATAGACATGAAGACTCATGGAAAGGGACATGTGTAGAAAACACATGAATAAAGCTCTAAAGATGATTTAAAACAAAAACCAAGCAATTCTCAGCCCACTATATACTAGGTAGTAAAAAGAAATAACTAAAATATTTTAAGAATTTCCTAACAGAATAATATCAGCAATGACTTACCAAAACCACAATGTTCCTGTGGGTCAGACTTTCTTCCCATCTGATGTGTGCTTTTGAAGAGACTGCTATTGTGTAAAGACAGTTTTCTCCTCAGCCTGACTTATTTTCCATTCTGCAATTGTCCCACGGGTGTCCAATGTTACCTATTCTGTATTCTGAACAAAGCAAAAATCTTGGACATAATTATCTTGGACACCTCTTGGGGATTTCTATGCTAAGAGTAATACTGAGTGCTAATTACTTGTGAAAATAGAAAGAGGGGCAAGTAAAAACTCCTGGTAGTCACTGTAACACTGATAATGTTAGTCAACCTTTCAAAACTATGCCCTTTATCAATAAAGAATAAATAGAAGTTATTGATGCCTGATCTCTTACTGTATATACTTAATCAAAGTGATTACAAACATTTTCTAGTTATGCGACCAATTGCAAAAACTGTGTGACATTACAAAAAAATTAATATCGTAATGTATGCAATCTTGATCAAATCTCGGTCACATATCTGATGGATTTCAGTGTACTCTGTAATTGTATGTGATGTTTGCAGGTTTGAGTTTGCCATCAAGTTATTTAAGATTATAAGATTTTTGAAAATTATTTATCTCTAGTTATTGTGTATTTATGTATGTAAATTTGTGCCATAGTGTGTGTGTGTGTATGTATATATATAGATATATAGATATACAGATATATAGATATATAGATATATAGATATATACATATATACATATATACATATATAGATATATATAGAGAGAAGTCATAGTGTCATCTGTCAATTACCTCCTTCTACCTTCTGCAATTAGTTGATTTCAGGCTGTCAGACTTATTCAGGAAACATCTTTATTCTCAGAGATATCTCACCTCCATCTTCTTTAACTAAGTTTTATAAGACATAGATACTAATTTTGAGCATACTTGTTTTAATTTAGATTTAAAACATCTAAGAAATGCAGCTAAAGATCATCATGTATAATGAGTTAGAGAAATGGTAGAACTCTAATTCAAAGATCTCCATAGACCCACGTGATTTTTTGCATGAGAATGTCTCCTAAAGACTCACATATCAAAACACTTTCTTCTCAGTTGGTGGCACTGTATGAGAAGGTTTGGGGAGGTGTGGACTTGCTGGAGAATGTATGTCACTGGGAGTGGGTTTTAAGCATTAAAATCTGGAGCTACTTCAGATTCTTGTGCTTGACTTCATCTTGAATTTGAAGAACTGAGCTTTTAGCTTCCTGCCTCTGCCATTAAGTCTACCATTTGTATCCATGTTTCCTGTCATCTAAGATTCTTATATTTGTGGATCAACCAAAATAAGCACTTCCTTCTGAAAAATAAGTCAGGATATAATATCAATATTTGATAAATAAGACCCCATGAAACTAAAACTGACTGACCCTATAACTGACAGAGGGCTAACATCCAAAATAGATTTCTAAGTTCAAGAAGTTATACTCCAACAACTAAAAGAGCTCTCAACAGAGGAATTTCAAATGGCCAAGAAGCACTTAAAAGAAATGCTTAACATTCATAGTTATAATGAAAATGCAAATCATAATGAACTTGAAATATCATATTATACCAATCAGAATAGATAAGGTAAAAAAATTCAAACAACAAACAACACATGCTAACAAGTATATGGAGAAAAAGAACACTCTTCCATTGCTGGTGAGATTGCAAACCTATATAACTACTCTGGAATTCAATCTGTCAGTTCCTTAGAAAATTGGAAATAGTTCACTTAAAAACCCAGCTATAGCTCTTCTAAGCATATACCCAAAGATACTCCACCATACCACAAGGACACATGTTCCACTATGTTCATAGCAGCTTTATTTGTAATAGCCAAAAAATGGAAACAACCCCATGTCCCTCAAGTGAAGAATGGATACAGAAAATATGGTGAACAATGGAGTGCTACTGAGCTATTAAAAACAATGACTTCGTGAAATTTTCAGGCTAATGCATGGAACTAGAAAATATCAACCAGAGTAAGATAGCCCAGAACAAAATGGATATACGTGTTATATATTCATTGATAAGTAGATTTTAGTCATGAGGTACAGGATACCCATGGTAAACCTCACAGACCCAAAGAAGCTAAAAAAAAAGAAGGCTCAAGTGAGGATGTTTGAATCTCAGTTAAAAGTGGGAATAAAATAGTCAAGGGAGACAGAGGGAAGAAGCAAAATGGGTAGAAGAAGAATGGAGAGGGAAATAGGTGGGTCAGTATCAGATGTGGGGAAAGACAGTAGAAAAAGCCAGAAGTCCAAGAGAATGAATAGAAATCTGTAACTGTGAGAATTGAGGTATGGGGAATCTCTAGGAAGTCCTAGAGACCCAGAATGGGGAAAGCATCTAGAAGTTAATATGAGTGACATTAACTGAGATACATAACAGTGGGAATATATATATTGAAGAGACTACCTCCTGTAGCCAGGCAGGACCTCCAGTTGAGGGTAACAGATACCAATCCACTTACAAAATTTAGATCCAAACTTTGTCCTGTCTAGGAGATATGCAGAGACTCATAGAATCAACAATCAATAAGTTGCCCAATTTGAGTCACATCCTATGGGCAAGCACCAATCTCTGACACTATTAATGATACTTTGTTATACTTGCAGATAAGAGTCTAGTATAACTTTCCTCTGAGAGGATCCCCCCAACATGTGACTGAAACAGGTGCAGAAGATCAACAGCCTAAAATTGGTTAGAGGTCATAGAGTCTTATATAAGAGTTAGGAGGGTTGAAGGACCTAAAGGGGTTAGAAACTCCACAAGACCAAGAGAACCAACTAACTCAGAGGTCATAGAGTCTTTTATGAGAGTTAGAAGAATTGAAGGACCTAAAGTGTTTAGGAACTCCACAAGACCATGATAATCAACTAACTTGGACCCTTGGTGGCTCTCAGAGACTGAACCACTAACCAAAGAGCATACATGGGCTGGACCAAGGACCCCAACACATTTGTAGCAGATGTGTAGCTTGGTCTTCAAGAGGGTCCTCCAACAACATGAGCAGAGGCCGTCCATAAATTTCTTTTTTGTTTCTGGAATCCATTCTCAACAGCGCTTCCTTTTGTAGCACCAGTGGGAGAGGATGTGCCTAATCCTGCAGAGACTTGATGAACCTAGTTGGGGAATACTCTGGAGGACCCATCCTCTCAGAGAAGGTAGGGAAGGAAAATGCTAGGAGGAACTCTGTGAGGGGAAGACTGGTAAGGGGCAGCAGTGATAAGGATGTAAAAAAAAATTAATTGTAGAGAGCCGCGGCGAGCGGTGACAACATTCGCCATTACAAGATGGCGCTGGCATCAGGCTCCCGTGGGTAAACAAGTAAATTGCGCATGTGCAAGTGGTGAAAGTACACCAAGTCACTGCCCAGCCCGGGGCGTCAAACGGGGTTTTGAGCAAGTAGCCAATCAGATATGTCCACGCCACCCTAAGGTGTATATAAAGCAGTGCCATCTTGGGGCTCTCTCTCTTTCTCCTTTCATTGCAATAAATGCTTGCTGCAGAAGGATCCTGGTGCCCGCGTGTGTTCTTGCTGGTGAGATGATTGCGTGAAGCACAACTGGTGCCGAAACCCGGGAACCCACCATCGCCAGCGCCGAGGAGAGCCTCCGCTCATGGAGAGGATTCAGAACTGCAGCACAAAGGTAAGCTCTGAGAGGCATGTTTGGTCTTGATTTATCTCATCTCTCTCCCCAGTTGGCAGGAGCTCCAGAAGCTTTCACTATTGTGTTAGCAGCACTCGTTCTCTTCCTTTTGGTTTTACAGGATGAGAAATGCCGCTCAACTATCATGGCAGGTCAGGAAGTGTTAGAGGAGTTACAAGGCAGCATGTGAGAAACAGAGCGGGATAAGAGGCTAGCAACTCATAAAGAGAAAAGAAAGGCGCGCTCAAGAAATCAGACCCTTTCAAAGACGCTCAGTTCACGGAAGCAAAAGATGAGGGAAAGTATGCCCTGGGAGAGAGACACAAGAGGGGAGGGAGGGCCCCGAAAAAGAAACCTCTTTATCTGGTAAAGGAACTTGGGGCCTTAGGGCTTGGTAGCTCTGAGTCAGAGGAACTAAGTCCCTCTGAGGAGGAAGACTTAGATGTAGAGGCGGCCCGCTATGAGGAGGAAAGGTACCATCCAGATGAGCGGCCACCGCTGCAAAGTCGAAAGCAAGGCAAGGCAGGAGATAGGAACCGCACAGCCTCTCAGCCTGTCGCGCCCTCCCAACCTATTGTCTCCAGCACTCCTCCACCTTATGTGGACAAGCGCTGCTCAGACTCCTTCCTTTCAAAGGAAGACAAAAAAAGGATGTTACAAGCCTTTCCAGTGTTTGAGGCTGCGGAGGGAGGTCGCGTCCATGTGCCAGTACAATATACCCCTATTAAGGAGCTTGATGAATCAGTTAACAAATACGGAGTTGATGCTAATTTTACAGTCATGCAGCTTGAGAGACTCGCTGCTATGGCGATGACTCCGAGTGATTGGCAAAATACAGTAAAAGTTGCTTTCCCTAATATGGGACAGTACATGGAATGGAAAGCCTTGTGGCATGATGCTTCTCAAGTACAGGCAAAGGCCAACGCTAATGCAGAAGGCAATCAAAGACAGTGGACGTTTGAATTGTTAACATGGCAGGGACAGTTTGTTAACAACCAAATAAACAAAGATTGGGGAGCATATGGCCAAATCTCTGCTGCCGCTATTAAAGCGTGGAAAGCCCTTTCAAAGAAAGGTGAGGCTGGGGGGACATCTAACAAAAATAATACAAGACCCTCAAGAGCCATTCTCAGACTTTGTTGCTAGGATGACAGAAGCGGCAGGCAGGATTTTTGGAGACCCGGAACGGGTTAAGCCATTGATAGAACAATTAGTATATGAAAATGCCTCACCAGAATGCAAGACAGTTATTACCCCTAGAAGAAGCAAAGGGCTGACAGACTGGGTAAAAATCTGCTGAGGACTTGGAGGCTCACTAACTAATGCTGGCCTCGCTGCAGCCATTTTGCAAAGCCAAAATCACACAAGTCTTGGTGTACGTGAGGTCTGCTATAATTGTGCTAAGCCAGGTCATTTGAAACGAGAATGTCGTACTCCCATAAGTTGCTGGATTAATTAAGCCCTCTAGTAGACTTATAGAAGTTTTTCAAAAGATTCAATTTACCCTAGTCAATAGGAGATCTCCTGTTTTTATTACACATATCAGGGCTCACTCAGGTCTACCGGGACCAATGTCCCATGGAAATGACCTGACAGACCGAGCCACAAAGTTAATAGCTGTCGCCCTATCTCCAAAGTTGACCTTGGCCAAAGATTTACATAAAAGATTTCATGTAACCACTGAGACTCTACGTCGGAGATTTGATATAACCAGAAAAGAGGCTAGGGATATAGTGACTCAATGTCAAAATTGTCAATTCTTACCAGTGCCTCATGTAGGAATTAATCCACGAGGAATTCAGCCACTACAGATTTGGCAAATGGATGTTACTCACATCCCCTCCTTTGGCAAATTGCAATATTTACATGTTTCCATTGACACTTGTTCTGGAATTATATTTGCTTCCCCATTGGCCGGAGAAAAGGTGGCCCATGTTATTCAACATTGCCTCGAGGCATGGAGTGCCTGGGGAAAGCCTAAAATTCTTCAAACTGAAAATGGACCAGCTTACACTTCTCAGAAGTTTGGACAATTCTGCCACCAAATGGAGGTGACCCATCTAACGGGTCTACCATAAATCCTCAAGGACAAGGCATTATAGAACGGGCTCATCGCATGCTTAAGTCCTATTTAATAAAACAAAAGGGGGGAGTCGAGGAAGTTCTACTCTCAGTGCCACGAGTCACCGTTTCTATAGCACTTTTTACCCTTAATTTTTAAAATCTGGACAGTCAAGGCCACACAGTAGCTGACCGTCATTGTTTAGAGCCTGACAAGCCAAAAGAGATGGTCAAATGGAAGGATGTTTTGACAGGACACTGGAAAGGCCCGGATCCTATTTTAATAAGATCCTGGGGAGCTGTTTGTGTTTTTCCACAGGAAGAAGATAATCCGTTCTGGCTACCAGAAGGCCTAACACGAAGAATCTTGGAATCTCAGCTTGATCCTGCCCAGAGACATGAAGACCCTCCTGCTGACGGTGATATTCTGGCTGACACTGCTGACGATGGGACATGTGGAGCTGAGATGGGGGATCATCCCTTTCTAGGATTTTGCTGCAGAATTGGACCCTGGAGTTCGAGGAAACATTGAAAGATCTTCGGCCTTTTCCTTCTTTAAAGAATGGGTGGGAGTAGGCCTGTTTGGTACAGCCCTATGCTGTGGATTAGTATTCATGTTATGGTTGGTCTGCAAACTCAAACTCAACAGAAGTGTGACAAGGCGGTGATTGCCCAAGCATTTGCTGCTTTAGAACAAGGTTCCTCCCCTGGAGTCTGGCTGTCTATGCTACGAAAGTAGCTAGCGCTTGAGCCCTCAGCCGATGCACCCCACGGGTTCTATCCTATTGCACTGGGTCGGTGAGGCAAAATCCCCACTCTCTGCATGTTTCTGGGTGGAGTGTATACTGTGATATACAGGGGATGTTCCTCAGGGATAGATTCCTTGAAGGCATGTCTGGTTGCATAGAGGTCAAGTTGCCAAATCCTCTCCCTGTCAAAGGCAACGTGATGGGTAGATTAAAGTACACTCATGGACTCAACGACCAGGGTGGAAATTCTTTACAATATCCCAACATTTTGCGTAAGGGACTAGACCTCTACCTTCCTCTACAAGAGAGATGACTTAGAGCCTTGCCAGACGACCTTACGGTCTCATTTAATAAAACTAAAAAGGGGAGATGTAGAGAGCCGCAGCAAGTGGTGACAGCATTCGCCATTACAAGATGGTGCTGGCATCCGGCTCCCGTGGGTAAACAAGTAAATTTCGCATGTGCAAGTGGTGAAAGCACACCAAGTCACTGCCCAGCCTGGGGCGTCATACTGGGTTTTGAGCAAGCAGCCAATCAGATATGTCCATGCCACCCTAAGGTGTATACAAAGCAGTGCCATCTTGGGGCTCTCTCTCTTCCTCCTTTCATCGCAATAAATGCTTGCTGCAGAAGGATCCTGGTGCCCGCGTGCATTCTTGCTGGCGAGATGATTGCGTGGGGCACAATTAATTAATTAATTAATAATGATATCATGAAAGTTAGGTAAGAAATCAATTATTTTATGATAGGCAAAATATGACGGTTAATCTTTGTTATCGAAACAATGGAATGTAGAATCATTATGGAAGCACATAGCTGACTATATCTTTGAGGGTAGTTTTAGAAACATTTATCTGGGCAGAGAAATCTTAACCCAGAATATCAATGAAACCATCATTTAGTTAGTTACCCAGACTGAAAAACAACACAAAACAAGAAAGAACAAACAAACAAGAAAGATGAAAAGGCAAGTCATGAAATAAAATTATTCTGCCATACTTCCTGACTTTAGATGCAGTACGGCCAGTTATGCAATGCTTGTGTCATAATGG
>JADRCG010000168.1:351052-386546 GCA_019844195.1 Rhabdomys dilectus | reverse complement strand
TCCTTAGAATGTTACAGACTGCAGACCAGGCCATTCTAGTGGAAGCTAAGAGGACTAGAACAGGAGCAATGATATGAACAGGGAAGCACATGGTTCATGTGGTTTTATAGGATAACAGGGACTCATCTCCCTGACATAGAGACTATTCTTTTAAATTATGACAAAGCATATGATGTCACTCTGCCTGTGTACTGAGTGCCAGGTTGAATTAAAAAGTAATTGACTAATGTTTGACTGTGGGTGTTTGTATCAGATCTAATCAGTTGCTGAAAGAAATCTTTCTGATGATGATTGGACTAGTAACTGCTCTATGAGTAGAGGAATCATTTCATTCATTTTTGTGGTTTTTTTTCGCTGTTATTAATCATATCTAACTCTGCTGGAAGTCTCTCAGTCACCCTAATTATTTTTTGTTGATGTTATTTGGTTTTTTTTCCATGTAGGTATCACCTTACATGGGCTCCATTTAATGACTTCAGTTTCAAGTTAGGCAGAGATCAGGAAATCCCACAGATGTTTGGAAGGGGTTGGAGAGTATAGGAAGTGTGTAGGATTCCAGCAGAACAAGGCCCTCTGAATCAACTAAGCAGGGCTAATAGATACTCACAGAGACTTGAAGTAGCAATTGTTAGGCCTTCATGGGTGTGCTGTAGACCCTATGCATAGATGCTGTGGTTGTTTAGCTTGAGTTTCTCTTGGACTTCTGATAGTGGAATTTGGGATGTCTCTGACTCTATTGCCAGCTCCTGGAACTCGTTTTCTTCAACAGGGCTGCTTCATCCAACCTTGATATAAGGATATATGCTTAGTCTTATTGTATCTTGTTATGATATAGTTGATTGCTGTTATTGAGAGCCCTGGTCTTTTCTGAAGAGAAATTTAGAGTAGCAGATCTTATGGAGCATTCTCTCTCTTTCTTGTTTTAAGGAAAATCTCAGTGGGGGGGGGGGTAGGTTATAAGGACACAGCAAACCAGGAAGTTTGGGAGAGGGTCATTGCTTAGGGCTATCCCACTATGGAATCCTTATTGCCTTAGACCAGTCCACTGTCATATCCTTATTGCCTTAGACCATCCCACTGTCATAACCAACTCCAAGGAAATGCCAGACGTTCTTTAAGTTCCTGGGACCTGAGAACTGTGAACATCCTTTCTTAGCCTTGTACTAACTAGTATTTCTAGAACAGCAGGTAATTTCCTGAGGTTGGCTCCAGGCATCTGCTCCCTTTTAACAATTTTAAAAGAGGCTGCCAGGCAAATGCGGACATTAAGAAATCTCATTGGCAGATAAATGGGCATTGACCAGAGGGGGAAAGCATTGACCTGATCCTCCCAGTATCATTTGTAATGGTGTCTTTTTGGGGAGGAGAGGGTTATTTTGTCTCATGGGCCACGTAGGATATCGAGGGTCCTAGCCAGCTGCTTTGAGACACAAGAAATCAACACCAACCTCTATGCAATCAGGTTTGTTTTTCTCGGGGACTCAGAAGCGGACAATTTGGGTCCTCCCCCTGCGGTACCTTGTCACGCACCCCTTTCAAGTACCCACATTGTGTCCATGCCATGCCGAACCAACGTGCATAGATCTGAGTTCTATGCAGCTCCTAAAGTAGATATGTCAATGCAAGGCTCAGTCAAGCCTCTATCAGCCAAATCAAGTCTATGATAATGCACTTGTAGGGGTTTAGATGCCAAGGAGTCAATTTGTT
The DNA here is from genome assembly GCA_019844195.1 of Rhabdomys dilectus. Lineage (NCBI taxonomy): Eukaryota > Metazoa > Chordata > Mammalia > Rodentia > Muridae > Rhabdomys > Rhabdomys dilectus. The sequence continues at coordinate 384,839 of JADRCG010000168.1, read as the reverse complement.
GTTTTACAAAGCCAGTGAGTATGTTAATAGCTCACCGATGGAAAGCCAAAAGGAGAAGGGGACTGATTACAGGGCACAGGATGGAAGGGAGAAGGGTAGTAAGCCAAGGAGAGGCAGAAAACTAGTTTTTCTTGTTCTCTCTCTTTGATCTTGGCCACACTATCTCTAACTACCCCAGTGTGGTCAGTATAAAAACAGCATTCCTCCTTGGGGATGGTACAGATCCCCTTTCGCTGAAGGAAAAGCAGATGAGAGATTTTTCTCTGATGCCAATCTCTAGCTGTTCGATGTCCTTGTCAATGGCCCGTCAAGGTTCTGAGTAGTACAAGTCCCGAGGTCTGCATCAGGATCAGAGCTTCCAACATCGAACACCATGGGTGGCTCATTTTTATCTGGAAAGGAAAAAAGAAGGGGATTCTCAGGGAGATCTCTCTTCCCTGGATTTTAATTGTTATCCACTTTATCCACAATTGTGTCTGGCTTTGTGGAGGTATCTGTTTGTTTCACCAATCTTTCTGGCAGCCATCTAGCCTTGCCTTCTTTGGTATCAAACAGACATATTGATCCTCGCCCCCATATGAGAACTGAATCTAGGCCGTTTCATTTAAAGACAAGAAAGTCCTTCCACATAACTGTGGCATAATTTTTATTGGTCTCAGGGTGCCAGAGGCGATTGGCAGCAGATTTGCCGTGAGCATCCAGATTTAGAAAATTGAGGACAAACAAGGCATGATGGAGAATATTTCTAGGAGACCCCTTCTGGGGGTATAACTCTCCCTTCTTTAACTTATGTAGAGTATTCTTGATAGTCTGGTGGGCACGTTCAACAATGCCCTGTCCTTGAGGATTATAAGGAATGCCGGTAATATGGGTAGTATTAAATTGTCAACAAAACATCTCAAAGGTCCAACTGTAATAGCCAGTTCCATATTCTCTCTTAATTTGATATGGAACACCAAGCATAGAAAGATAATGTAGGCAGTAACTCATTACATTTTTAGTTGCTTCTCCTCTTAAAGCAGTTGCAACTATAAAGCCTGAAAAGGTGTCAATTTACATGTACATGTTTTAGTTTTCCAAAATCAGAAACAAGTAACATTCACTTGCCATAATTGATTATGTATAAGTCCTCAAGGATTAACACCATTATCAAAAAATTGAGGACACCGAGAACAAGTTTTTGCAATTTGACTTGCACACTCTCTAGAAATACCAAATTATTGTCTCAAGGTATTACTATTTTGATGATATAAAGAATAAGATTGTTTGGCCAATTGTTACTGTAAGGCTTATAATCTGCCTGATATACAAATCTGCTGTGGCATTGCCCTGAGGTTCAGGCAATCCAACATATGCTCTTAAATGTCTTATAAAGTTAAGGAAAAGTACATGTTTCTTAAATTAAGCTGTATTTGTAAAATTTGAGAATTAACAATATCTCGAAAAGGAACAATTTTAAGCAATTATAAACCATGAGCTATAATATACTGGCTATGAGTATACAAGTTGAAAGCTTGATTTTTCAGCATTTCAAACAGTGGCTACAGCACATAATTCAATTATTTGTGCTGAAGCAGAGGGAAACTTAAGAAAATGAACATGTGATCCAATTATATATATAGTCTTCCCATTAGGTGAGCTGTCTGTAAATATTTTCTGCCTTTGAATATTTTCTGGAGCAACAAGCACTCCCAAAAATTTGAAGCTCCTTGTATGAGCGCGAAGGTTCGCATTAAAACTCCTTCAGAGAGATTAACTAATAAAATACCATACAATGAATAATATACACTGAAAGATCCAAACTCTTAACTTCTTGTATTAAAGCAACAACAAATTTTGTACATAATGTAAGGCTATTAGCCATTCCTTGAGGCAAAACTTTCTAATGATATTGCTTCATGGGCTCTCAAAAATTATAAGCATACTCACTGAATGCAAACTCCTCACCTTCACCAGGATGTAAAGAAACGGTTAAAAAAAAAAAAAAAAAAAAAAAAAAAAAACTCTTCTAAATTTATAATAATTCTATGTGCATTTCCTGGAATGGCAGCCGGAGTAGGCAAATCAGGCTGCAATATCCCACAAGTTTCATAAATCTTAACTTTGAACTTTGTTTTGGGTTAATGGAATAACCAGTCCCTTGTAGCAGGCACAGCTATGCCATGGAGGGAAGCAGGCATAATTTTAATTTCTCCAGCATGATCATTATATAACTCCTGGCCCATAAACTGTTTGTTGTGAATGTCTTTTGGTCTGAGGCTGATTTTTCTTCTCCAAGGAAGAAGCAATGTAATAAACTATTTCCAGAAAACACCTTTTTAGGGGCTAGTCAGAGTGACCATGACAAAAAAAATGTCACACAAGCTTTTGCTGAGCCCATTCTGAGCTTTGTTTTAACTCAAGTGTGAGAGTTCTTAATCTGGGCCTAGTTCCTGAGGCCTGGTCCAACAAGTATCCTTCCTATACTGAGGACAAATTTCAGGGGAGTGATTCTGCTGTCTGTCTGTGCCTCTATTTTTTGGACAGTATTTCCAAAAATGACCCATGTCCCCATACCTAGAACATTCCTTATCACCTCAGCGCTGTGAAAGCATGGCTTGGACTGAAGTTAGCATTCTCATAAGCCAATTGTGTAAAAACAACTCCTGCCTGGGGTCTCTAAAATTTCTACCAGTCCTTTTAGTAGCCTACTTACAAATTCCTAAAATGGTTTATCAGAGCCTTGTGTGTTCTAGATGAAACTCCCACTGAGATCTCAGTTTAACTATATATTTTAGTTTCTTTTGCAATATTAGAGTGTAACCATAATTTTGGGAAACAAAACCAATTTTTAACAATGTAAACAATTTATTTTCTCTAAAATCAACACCAAGTACATTACTTTCATGTTACTAAGTTTGGCTGTCAGTTCTTATATATGAATGCATGATAGTGCAGGTTTTAATACCTCTTAAAGAGACATTGTTTTAAATCCTATCTTTATACATCTGGTTTCTGAATGACTCCAATTCTGAGTCACCAGTTTTAAGCCAACTTTCTGTTACCAAAGTTGCAAAAAATTTTTAATCATACGCAATAACTTATAGGTAAATAATCTATAACCAAGACATGCAGAACATTTTATACTTTTGAAACCAGTCTGAAGCAAAAATTAAATGGCTGCATATATATTTAGACTAAACAAATTTTTTTGCTTTTTCTAGCTGTAATTTCAAGAGAAGCACCTTGTTACCTGCTGAACACAATAATCATAGTCACAGATTTTTCTAGTAGAAACATCCATTGGCTCCTTACCATAGAAGCCAAAAAAAAAAACATGCGGGTTCCATTAAGAGCAGCTTTTAGTTTCATTTTTAAAGTCCCCAAGAGACGGGTATATGTGTGGAAGTCTACTTTCCACTTTAGATTTGGCTATCTTTTCTCGCCGCTCTCCCCCATCCTCAGGCATGTCTAAAACAACTGATGGTCTGGGCAACAGGGATTTCAAGGGACACCCCCCCCAGGCCATATCACTCTTTGTTGATTCTAAAAATTCAGTAACCAGTGTGAGGACGCGTCATCCGTCCCCCTTATCATCTTTGTCCACCAAAATGTCTCTGATGAGGGACAAAGACTATAGGCACTTTCTGGGATATTTTCTCCCTCCTGGTATTTCTTACTCAAGTCTGTTTCGACCTTGTCCCAAGTTTTTAAGTGAATCTGAGGGCCGGTCACAATCAACAACAGACAGGCCTCACTCAAAAAGCAAAAGAAATTATATAGATCTTTTTTCTTGACTCTTACTCCTCTCTCCCTGAGGGAACTCTTTATATCCTGTAAAAATTTTTCCTCCCTTGTCAACTTCTGACCCATGTCTATGGGACGACAATGATTAGGTACTTGTCAAATCCTGACAGTCCGAGCGAGACAGTCATCGCGGGTCACCACATCCTTTTCCTAGGATCCTTGTTCTGACTTCCGGTGGTCAGCTGTACTCCAGGTCCCTGTCCGGGAGCCACTTGTCCCATCCAGCAGGCAAAGTTACTACAGGGTCCCTGAGTAGGCACCACCTGAAAGAGACACGGGTGGGAGAGAGAAGGGATGCCAAGCAGCGAAGAACGAACAGAGTCAGTCTAGCTGTTGTCAAGGTCTCATTTACTAGAGGCAAGGCTTGCAGTATATAAGCAAAATTGAAACAGGGAAGTAAAAACACCCATCCCTGCCCAGTGTCCTTAGTCCAGTTATCTATGGCTCGAGGCTGTTGCTTATCTTCATCGAGGAGCATTCACATTCTGAGGAACGTTCTGAGGTCGAGCTGTGACATTGCTGGAACTGTGAAGGTTGAATCTTTTCTGGAAAGACTCTGTCCTTTGGCTGATCCTGGCAGCCTAGGGGCCTCTGGTCCCCAACATAGTCTGGGTAAAAATGATCCCCATGGGTTAACAGGGATTGGCACTATTAGGCGTGACCTTGTTGAAGTAGGTGTGGCCTTGCTAGAGAAAGTATGCTACTAGAGGTAGACTTTTGAGGTTTCAGAAGCTGATGTCTGGCCCAGTGTCTTTATCTCTCCCTGCTGCCTGCAAATACAGATGTAGACCTCTCAGGTCTTCTCCACAATCATATCTTCCCGAATGTCACCACACTTCCTATCATGATGACAATGGACTAAACCAATGAACTGTGAGCCATCCCTAATTACATGTTTTCCTTAATAAGAATCGCCATGTTCATGGTCATGGTTCTCTTCACAGTAATAAAACCCTGCCTAAGACAGTACTTTAAGCCTTAGCTAAATCATTATTAAAACTAAAAAAGAAAAGTAGATACAAATTAAAAAACTGTAGTCAAATTATCTTTATTTGAAGATTGCATGAAAGTATTCATAAGTGACCCTAGAAATTCCACCACAGAACTTCTTCCATTGACAAACAAATTCAGCAAATTATCTAGGTACAAAAATAACTCACAAAAATTAGCAGCCCTCTGAAATACAAATGAAAACCATACTTTAAGTAAATCAGAAAGTATCACCTTTCACAATAGTCTTTAACAATAGAGATGATTCTGTGGTAACTCATGTAAATCAAGAGAAAGACTTGAATGATAATAACTTCAAGAAATTGAAGATTTCAGAAGATGGAATGATCTTCAATGTTCTTGAACTTGTAGGATTAACATGTTTTAAAAGGTCATCCCACAAAAGCACTCTACAAATTTAGTACAATATCCATCAAAAGTCCAACACAGTGATAAGAGGCTTGTGAAGGAGAACCTGTGAAGGTGGATAGCACTTGAAATATAAAAAATAAAATAAAATAAAATAACCAAGAAAAAAAGAAAAGAAAATCTGGGAAAAGATGACCTTCCCAATCTCTCCATATTATTCAATATATTAATCGAAATTCAAACTGGAGAAATTAGACAACAAAAGAAGATCAAAGAGATACAAAGTGGAAAAGAAGTCAAGATATCACTATTTGTATATATGATAGTATAAATAAGCAGCCCCAAAAAATCTACCAGAAAACTCCTACAGCTGATAAACAACTTTAGCAAACTGGCTGGATATATAATTAACTCAAAGAACTCAGTATTCTTCTTTTATACAAAGGATAATGAGGCTGAGAAAAAAGGAATTAGGGAAACAAGACACTTCATAATAGTCACAAAAACTATAATATATCTCCTTGTAACTTTAACTAAGCAAGTCAAAGATCTGTATGACAAGAACTTCAAATCCCTGGAGAAAAATATCAAAGAAGAGTTTAGAAGAGGGAAAGATCTCTGATAATCACAGATCAGTAGGATTAACATAGTAAAAATGGCCATCTTACCAAAAGCAATCTTTTCAATGCAATCCCCATCAAAATTTCAATTCTTCACAGAGACAAAAGCAATTCTCATCTTCATATGAAGAAACAAACATCCCAGCATAGTGAAAATAATTCTCAATAATAAAAGACCTTCTGGGGAAATCAACATTCCTGACCCCAAGATATAATACAGAACAACAGTGATAAAAACCTCATGTTATTAGTACAGAGGCAGATGGGTCAATCACTGGAATAGAATCAAAGACCCAGAAATAAACCACTCAAGTGAGGAACTTCATTTTTGAAAAAAGAAGCCAAAAACATACAGTAGATAAAATAAGACATCTTCAACAAATGGTGCTGGGCTAACTGGGTGCTCTGCATATAGAAGAATGCAAATTGATCCATATTTATCACCTTGTACATAGCTCAAGTTCAAGTGGATTAAGAAACTACACAGAAAACCAAATGCACTGAATCTAATAAAAGAAAAAGTGAGAAATACTCTACAATGCATTGGCACAGAGGGAAATTTCCTGAACAAATCATCAATTGCTCAGGCTCAAATATCAACAATTGACAAAGGGGACTTCATGAAACTCAAATTCTTCTCTAAGTCAAAGGACAGTGTCAATAAGGCAAAAATGCAACTTACAGATTGGAAAAAGATCTTCACTAATACTACAGCTGATAGAGAGCTAATATCCAAAACAAACAAAAATTCTAGAAGTTAGATTACAAAAAAACCAAATAACCCAATAAAAATTGGGATACAGAACTAAACAGAGAATTCATAACAGAGGAATTTCAAATGGCCTAGACACACCTAAAGAAATGTTCAACATCCTTAGTCATCAGGAAAATGAAAATCAAAACAACCCTGAGATTCCACCTTGCAGCAATCAGAATGGTTGAGATCAAAAATTCAAGTGACCTAAATTGCTAGTAAGGATATGGGAAAAGAGGAACAATCCTCCACTGCTGGTGGGATTGCAAACTTGTACAACCACTCTAAGAACCAATCTGGCTCATCCTTAGAAAATTAGAAATAGTTTTACCTGAAGACCCAGCTGTACTACACTTGGCCATATACACAAAAGATGTTCCACCATATTACAAGTGCTCCATTATGTTTCTAGCAGCCATCTTTGTAATAGTCAGAAGCTGGAACAACTCAGATGTCCCTCAACCAAAGAAAGGATACAGAAAATGTGGTTCATTTACACAATGGAATATTATTGAGCTGTTAAAACCAAGGACATCATGAATTTTGCAGGCAAATGAATGGAATTGGAAAATTTCATCCTTAGTGAGGTCCAAAAGGACATACATAGTATGTACTCACTGATAAATGCATATTAGTCAAAAAAGATCAGAATACCCATGATACAATTCACATATCATATGAGGATTTACCAGAAGGAAGGCCCAAGTATGGATACTTCAATGCTACTTAGAAGTGGAACAAAATAATCATGGAAAGCAGAGGGAGGGAGGGACCTGGGTAGGAGAGGAGAGGGAAATGAAGAAAGTGGGTCAGGATCAGGTATGGAGGGAATCAGGAGAGAAACCCAAAGGGCCAGGAGAATGAAAAGAAATATGCAGTAGTGTGAGGTGGAGGATGGGGAACTTGTAGAAAGTCCCAGACTCTAGAGATGTGAGAGGCTCCCAGGATCTAATGGGGGGTAGCCTTAGACAAAATACTCAACAGTGGGGAGATGGAACATGAAGAAACTACTTCTAGTAGATGGGCATGGCCTCCAGTTGAAGGATGGGGCCACTCACCCATCTCACATTCCTGTCTAAAGGAAATGCAAGGACAAAATTCAGCAGACACTGAAGGAAAGGCCATCCAGATACTATCTCAACTTGGGATCCATCTCATGTGTAGGCCCCAAACCACAACACTCTTGCTGATGCGTTTTGTACTTGCAGACATGGCTGTCCTCTGAAATGTTACCAGCACCTGGCTGAAACAGATGCAGGCAATTACAACCAACCATTGGTCTGAGATCTGGGAAGCCTATGGAAGAGCTAGGGGAAGGACTAAAGGAGCTAAAGGGATTTACAAACAGCAGAATCAACTAACTGGACTCTTCAGAGCTTCCAGAGACTAAGGCTCCAAAGAGGATACATGGGCTGGTTTATGGACCCTGTTACTTATATAACAGAGAACTGCCTTCTCTAGCCATGGTTAGATGGGATGTACTTGGACTTGTGGAGGTTTTATGCCCCCAGAGAAATGGAATGCAAGATAGGTGAGGTGTGAGTATGTGAGTGGGTGGGGTATAACCCAATTGGAGATGAAGGGGATTAGGCATGGGGATTGGGACTGGGAAGGAGGACAATAATTGTAATGTAAGTAAATGAAATAATTTTTTAAAACAAAGTAAACTTCACTGCTAGCACTTATGAAGTTTATCTCTTTGTCTTTTAAAAAAAATATTAGCCCACACCATTACTAATTTGGTTGATAGTTGAAATAAGACAAAATGATAATGTTGGTCATTTGGCAAAGGAAGTTAACACTTTTGGGTCTATATGGCAACTACAGAATTATACTCATGTAAAACTTACTAATATTGTAATCATAAGTTTAAACATGTGAGTTTTGTCAAAATATGTTAAGTATAACGTTATTATAAACATTGAAGAATAGTTTGATGGCATTCTTGTGGGGGAAAATAACTCATTTATATTTTAGGGAAAAGGATTCATGATTATCTGATGGTTAATCAGTAAATATCATGTTCTCTTTAAAATATTAAATTATATCTCTGTTGAAACTTGGTAAAATTTGAAATGGAAACAATATTTTCCAGTTTTAAAGATCTTCAATACAAGTTTTATTATGTGAAAAACTTAGTATACATTTCTGGCTATTAGGAATTTTTTTTGAGACCCAGATATTTGCCTTTGAACCTTTTCATAGCATTTTTCATCTCTTTATTTCTCAGTGTATAAATGGCTGGGTTTAGAAGAGGTGTAAAAACAGAATAAAACAAAGCAAACAATTTATCTAACCAGGGGATACTGAGGGGCCACACATAGATGAAGATGCAGGGCAAAAAGAATATCATCACCACTGTGATGTGTGCAGTGCACGTGGACAGAGCCTTAGAAGCTCCAGATTTTGAATTCTGGCAAACAGTGATAAGGATATTTGTGTAGGAAATAAGCAACAGTATAAAGCAGGTTACAGCCACAACCCCACATTCAGCATTCATTGAAGTATTTAAATCATGTGAATCCATGCAGGCTAGCTTGATTAACAGTGGTGTGTCACAAAAGAAACTGTCTATTTCCTTAGGACCACAAAAAGGTAGCTGCACAATGACTACCAAGTGACTTATACCATGTACAAATCCAATTGTCCAGGAAGTCAACACCAACCCAGTGCATCTCTTCAGGTTCATGATGGTAAAGTAGTGGAGTGGTTTGCAGATGGCCACATAGCGATCATAAGCCATTACCACCAAAAGTACCATCTCTCCTGCAGGAATGCAATGGGTAAAAAAGACCTGAAACATGCACCCCGCAAAGGAAATGGTCTTGTTTTCCCTGAGAAAGTCTATGATCATCTTAGGAGTGGTGTTTGAGGAGAGCCACATATCAGTAAATGACAGGTTGGCCAATAAGAAGTACATGGGGGAAAGAAGATGCCGGTCAGTGCTTACTAAGATCAAGATGACAGTATTTCCAGACATGATGAGCAGATAAAGCATCAACAATATCACAAAGAGTATGACCTGAGTATTCTTTGAGTTGACAAGTCCCTGGAGTATAAATTCTGACACAACTGTCTGATTGTCTCCATCCATTTTATTCAGTATATCTTCAGACATAACCTGAAAGAAATAAAGATTGTCAACTGAAAGTATGAGGTGAGTTACTTCCTTTGTAGAATCAGACATTTACATTGAAAATTGTCTGAAAAAATGCACAAATATAAAGGGAAATCCAAATGTGTGTGACATTGTTGCCAAGATAAAGTTCATGACTCAAGAGTAACTCTCCAAGAAAAGAACCATTAGGTGTGACTGTTATATACCCTCTTTCAGGAAACTCATCTTATAAAAAAGCAATAAGGAGAGAAATACTGTAATGTGAAGTCATAAAAATTTGTGTGGTTTCCTAAGTAAATGATCTGAATTAGTTAGTAGGAATTATGATATTCAGTAACAACAATAAGGTTGAAACTCAGAAAGTTCAGTACAAATGGTCAGGAAGGATGGCATAGTTTTAAAACATGTTTAATGATTTCATGGAGTGTTTGTAAAATAATATCCTTGACATCAATATGCTAAAATTTTAGCTTAAATTTCTAATGTGCATGTTGTGAAAACCTCAGTGAGGAAGCATTATAGAACACCATCCAATATACACAGATACCAGACTGAACCATTAAAACAGGTTCACAGTTATTTATTTATAAGTATGCATCATTGAATTTATTTATTCAAATAAACTGACTAATAATTACTGTTGCAAATACCTAGTGGAGTAGATTTGCCAAGGACAAGGCAACCCATATTCAAACCTGAGCTCTAAAAGTCACATTTCGTTCAAACTTAGCACTAGAGTATATGGATCTCAAGTTGCAGCAAAAACATATTATCTTGCAACAATAAGATACTGAGAATATCCAGACCCTTAAATATCATCTATCATCAATCATCTATCACCAATGTGCCTATCATTAGTAAATTTTCTCATTATATTATATTCTGATCATCTATGTTGATTGAAAGAATAGAATAAATTATATAAACCTGTAAGCATAGCTATTCTTTGACTCTCAGCCTTTGATGAGTATTAAGTTGTACATCCAGTGAGCAGCACTGATTCACCTCAAAGCACAGGCAGGGTGCTTCTACTAATTGAATGAACAGAACTCAAATTGGATGGTGAATAATCATTCTCTATTTTCTCCTCCATTTAGTAGCTCTCTTGGCAATTTTCAACTTGTAGGTCTTATCATCTTTTATCTATCCCTTGATATGTCTAGGTTAGGGGAATCATCAGGTAAACAAGGAGATGCCATTACAATTAATTTACATACCTTTTTCTAAGGACTTGGAAAGTACACTAAATGAAAAAGGAAGAAGAAGGAGGAGGACAAGGAGGATGATGAAGAAGAGGAGGAGGAGGATGAAAGGAGGAGGAGGGGGGGCCAAAGGGGATGGGGATGGGGATGCGGATGGGGATGGGGATGGGGATGGGGATGGGGATGGGGATGGGGATGGGGAGGAGCAGGGGGGAGGAAAAGAAGGCAAGGAAGAGGAGGAAGAGGAGAGGAGGAGATGAAAAAAGGGAAGAAGGGGAAGGACACGTGGAAAAAGGAGAAGGGGAAGAAGAGAAAAAAGAAGGAATAAAAGAAAACGGGAAAGGGGAAAGAGAGAAAGAAGAAAAAGAAGAAAGTTCTGAAGACCTCAGGTAACACAACCATCTGCTTTAGAAACATGGTAACAGATAAGTAAATGCATGCACCTTAGAAGATTTACAAAATATATAAGGATACCCTGATTGTGCAACAAACAATTTGTGTTCCTTGATAGCTTTAATTTTTCCACAGGACAGTTTCTAGTAAACCTAAAAATGTCCAGGATTAAAATTTTGTTGTTTTAATTATTTCTTTTATGTTTTGAAATTATAATATTTTTAAATAATTTCCCCCTCCCTTTTATCTCTACAAATCATTAAATAAATATCTTCCATACTCTTTTTCTTTTCTTTTTGTTTATCTTATTCTTTTTCATTTTATTTGTATACAGTTCAAATGATATTCCCTTTCCCAGATATCCCTCCACAAATCCCACATTCCATCTCCCTCTCCCTCTCCTCTTTTCCTCTATGAGGGTACTCCTATACCCACTAATCCACTCCTGCCTCACTGATCTACCACCCCCTTTTTCTGGAACATCAAGCCTCCTGCTCTCTTTAAAATTCATGGCTTCCTTTTTCAGTAATTATTGTTAAGTACATGCATGTATACTATAAACATTTTTATTTTAAATATAAATTGTCAGTAAGGTACCAACCACTTCACCCTTCTCTTGCCCAGGAGCTTTCAGTACTGTGCAAGACCTAGTGAAAAACAACAATCTAACAAACTATCACTGTAATTTTTGCTTTTAGTGGCAATTACAATGTTGGTTTTATATTAAAAAATAATAATGAAGGCAATAAAACTGAACTATCTTTTTAGAGTCTAGAATTTTCTTCTGTGTAATATTTTTCTATATTGAGTGTGCTTTATTAATGTGCTAAACAATGCAATAATCTGAGTATTACTATTTATGTTAATATTTATCGATGTAGTCATATTTACACAAGTTAGTAGAAAACAAGTGATAGATACTGATGACATATGGAGTGATATTTTAGTATCTTCTAGTGATTTACTTTGCCAGCAGATTGGTTGTTGTGTTTTTATCTGTCTGTTTTGTTTTTAGAGGGCTAGCATGATTTTATTTATTAAATACGATTTTAATTGAAGAAGAATTACATCACTTGCCTCTTCCCTTTGCTTCCTCAAATCCCTCTCACCTACACTTCTTAAACATTTTTTGTTTATTATTATTAAATATATATTATACATGTATGTAATTTTATACAAACAGAGAGCCATGACACACATACAAAAGCCTATTGAGTCAAAATTTTTTTATTGTATATAAATTCATGTTTAACCACTCTACATTGGTCAACAAATTAAAGGGCTCATTCCTGAGAAATATTTCTCCTTTTCTAGAAAGACTAATTTTCAGATATTTAAAATCTGAGTTCTACAATACCCATGTATTATATTTTTCCCATTTGAATTGCTTTCATTTTTACTATTTCTATATTTTATTTGGTTAAGTTGAACAGAATATTTATAAAAATTTAGTTGAAAACTGCTTTTGTGGATTATCTGATAAAAAATGGTAGTCTTCTGATATAGACATGAAGACTCATGGAATGGGACAGGTGTAGAAAACACATGAATAAAGCTCTAAAGATGATTTAAAAAAAAAAAACAAGCAATTCTCAGCCCACTATATACTAGGTAGTAAAAAGAAATAACTAAAATATTTTAAGAATTTCCTAACAGAATAATATCAGCAATGACTTACCAAAACCACAACGTTCCTGTGGGTCAGACTTTCTTCCCATCTGATGTGTGCTTTTGAAGAGATTGCTATTGTGTAAAGACAGTTTTTTCCTCGACCTGATTTATTTTCCTTTCTGCAATTGTCCCATGAGTGTCCAACGTTACCTATACTGTATTCTGAACAAAGCAAAAATCTTGGACATAATTATCTTGGACACCTCTTGGGGATTTCTATGCTAAGAGTGATACTGAGTGCTAATTACTTGTGAAAATAGAAAAAAGGGCAAGTAAAAACTCCTGGTAGTCACTGTAACACTGATAATGTTAGTTGACTTTTCAAAACTATGCCCTTTATCAATAAAGAATAAAGAGAAGCTTGCTGATGCCTGATCTCTTACTGTATATATTTAATCAAAGTGATTCCAAACATTTTCTACTTATGTGACCAATTGCTAAAAATGTGAGATATTACAAAAAAATTACTGTGAACATAATACTGTAATGTATGCAATCTTGATCAAATCTTGGTCACATATCTGATGGATTTCAGCATGCTCTGCAATTGTATGTGATGAGTGCATATTTGATTTTGCCAACAAGTTAATTAAACACATAAGATTTTTGAAAGTTATTTATCTATATAGTGTATTTATGTGTGTAAATTTGTGCTACAGTATGTATAGAGAGAGGTCATAGTGTCATCTGTCGATTCTCTTCTTCTACCTTCCCCAATTTTCTAGGATTTGATCTCAAATTGTCAGACTTGCACAAGAAACATCTGTATTCTCAGAGATATCTCACCTCCATCTTCCTTAACTAAGTTTTATAAGACATAGATAGTAATTTTAAACATGCTTGTTTTAATTTTAGATTTAAAATATCTAAGATTAGATGTTTTAAAACAGCTAAAGATTATCATGTATAACAGTTAGGGAAATGGTAGAACTCTAATTCAAAAATCTCCAATACCACTCATGTGATATTTTTGCATGAGAATGTTGTCTAAAGACTCATATATCAGAACACATTCTTCTCAGTTGGTGGCACTGTATGAGAAGGTTTTGTTGAGGTGTGGACTTGCTGGAGAATGTATGTCAATGGGAGTGGGTTTTAAGCATTAAAATCTGGAGCTACTTCAGATTCTTGTGCTTGACTTCGTCTTGAGTTTGTAGAAGTGACCTTTTACCTTCCCGCCTCTGCTATTAAGTATACCATTTGTATCTATATTTCCTGTCATCTAAGATTTTTATATTTTTCAATCAACCAAAATAAGCACTTCCTTCTGAAAAATAACTCAGAATCTAATAACAAAATTTGACAAATAGGACACCATGAAACTAAACCTGACTGATCATCAAACTGACAGAGGACTAACATCCAAAATAAATTTATAAATTCAGGAAGTTATACTCCAACAACCCAAATATCCCAATTTAAAAATGGGTATAGAGCTAAACAAAGAGCTCTCAACAGAGGAATTTCATATGGCAAAGAAGCACTTAAAAGGAATGCTTAACACACATAGTTATCATGGAAATGCAAATTAAATTGACCTTGAAATATCATCTTACAACACTCAGAATGGTTAAGATAAAAAAAAAATCAAACAACAAACAACACATGCTAACAAGTATATAAAGAAAAAGAGCACTCTTCCATTGCTGGTAAGATTGCAAACCTGCATAACTACTCTGGAGTACAATCTGGCGGTTCCATAAAAAATTGGAAATAGTTTACCTGAAAACCCAGCTATAGCTCTTCTAAGCATATACTCAAAAGATACTCCACCATACCACAAGGACACATGTTCCACTATGTTCACAGCAGCTTTATTTGTAATAGCCAGAAACTGGAAACAACCCCATGCCCCTCAAGTGAAGAATGGATTCAGACAATGTGGTGCACAATGGAGTGCTACTGAGCTATTAAAAACAATAACTTCGTGAAATTTTCAGGCGAATGCATGGAACCGGAATATATCAACCTGAGTAAGACAGACCAGACCAAAATGGATATGCGTGTTATATACTCATTGATAAGTAGATTTTAGTCATGAGGTACAGGATACCCATGATAAACCTCACAGACTAAAGAAGCCAAGCAAAAAGAAGGTCCAAGTGAGGATGTGTGAATCTCAGTTAAAAGTGGAAATAAAACAGTCATGGGAGACAGAGGGAAGGAGCAAAATGAATGGGAAAGGGAATGGAGATGGGAATAGGTGGATCAGTACAGATGTGGGGAAAGACAGCAGAAAAGGCCAGAATTCCAAGAAAATGAATAGAAATCTGTAGCTATGAGGGTTGAGGTAGGGGGAACCTCTAGGAAGTCCTAGAAACCCAAAATGGAGAAAGCTTCCAGAAGTCAATATGAGTGACATTAGCTAAAATACATAACAGTGGGAATATGAATCTTGAAGAGACCACCTCCTGTAGCCAGGCAGGACCTCCAGTGGAAGGTTACAGACACCAATCCACTTAAAACATTTAGATCAAAACTTTGCCCTGCCTATGAGATATACAAGACTCATGGAATGGCCAACCAATAACTTGTCCAATTTGAGTACCATCCTATGGACAAGCACCAATCTCTGACACTATTAATGATACTTTGTTATACCTGCAGATAGGAACCTTGTATGACTGTCCTCTGAGAGGATCGCCCCAACATCTGACTGAAACAGATGCAGAAGACCAACAGCCTAACTTTGGGCAGAGGTCACAGAGTCTTATATAAGAATTAGAAGAGTTGAACGACCTAAAAAGGTTAGGAACTCCACAAAACCAAGAGAATCAATTAACTTGGACACTTGGTGGCTCTCAGGGTCTGAACCACCAACCAAAGAGCATACATGGGCTGGACCAAGGTTCCCAACACATATGTAGCAGATGTGTAGCTTAGTCTTCAAGAGGGTCCTCCAACAACTAGAGCAGAGGCTGTCCCTAAATCTGTTGTATGTTTGTGGAATCCATTCCCCAGCAGGGCTGCCTTTTGTAGCCCCAGTGGGAGAGGATGTGCCTCATTCTGCAGAGACTTGATAAATCTGGGTGGGGAATACTTTGGAGGACCCATCCTCTCAGAAGAGATAGGGCAGAGAAATGCTGGAGGGACTCTGTGAGGGGAAGACTGGTAAAAAGCAGCAGTGACTAGGATGTAAAAAAATAAATTAGTTAATTAATAATGATATCATGAAAGTTAGGTAAGAAATCAGTTATTTCATGATAGGCAAAATATGATGGTTAATCTTTGTTGTCAAAAAATAGAATTTAGAATCATTATGGAATCACATAGTTGACTATATCTTTGAGGGTAGTTTTAGAAACATTTATCTGGAAAGAGAAATCTTAACCCAGAATATCAATGAAACCATCATTTAGTTAGTTACCCAGACTGAAAAACAACACAAAACAAGAAAGAACAAACAAACAAACAAGAAAGATGAAAAGGCAAGCCATGAAATAAAATCATTCTGCCATACTTCCTGACTGTAGATGCAGTACAACTAGTTATGCCATGCTTGTGTCATAATGGCCTTTCTTCCATGATGGAGTGTTTCATCACTATATGACTCAAGTCTTTCATTCTTTAACCTGCTTTCATTATATATTGTATAATATATATTATAATAGCACTGAGAAATTGGTTATTATAGAAAAATTGATACTGAGATGTAGGGCCATCACTGGTCACTATCATAATGTAGTTATACTTTAGAAACTGAACTGAAGAATTGAGGACTTTTGATACAAAATCCTTAGAATGTTACAGACTGCAGACCAGGCCATTCTAGTGGAAGCTCAGAGAACTAGAACACCAGCACTGATATGAACAGGGAAGCACATGGTTCATGTGGTTTTTATGTCTACAGTGAGAGCACTTTTTTTGAACCTCTGCCTCATGTAAGTAAACATGAAATGTACAATATTGTTACATTTATTGAAAGAGGTTATCAGGAAGTAGTACTTATTGCATAACAAACTCTACTAGGCACCAGTCCACATGGACAGATATGGTAAGAGACATGCCGAATTCACAAAGAATACTCTCTGCCAAGTGTCTGACCAAATATGGAATCTAGAAAACATCTGGATTGAACACTGCTCATGCCCATTGTACCAGGTCAATCTTGGTCAAGGCCTAAGCACAAATCACCAGATCTAGTCAGAGTCCTGACTATCTTATTATTCTAATCATCTTGCCCCAGTAGTTTTATTAAACTGGTAGTCCACTGTCTTTCCTTGTGTCATCAGCCTAATGGGCTAAAAATTCATCAGGAAAATGCAAATCAAAATGACTTTGAGATTCATTGAGATTCATTTGAGATTCAATGACTCATACCAGTCAGATTGGCTAAGATTAAAAACTCAGGTGACAGCAGATGCTGGCAAGGATGTGGAGAAAGAGGAACACTCCTCCACTGCTGGTGGAATTGCAAGCTGATACAACCACTCTGGACATAAATCTGGCAGTTCCTAAGTAAATTAGACATAGTTCTACCTGAGAACCCTATTATACCTCTTCTTGACATATACCCAAAAGATGCCACAACATAACAAATACACATGCTCCATTATGTTCATAGCAGTCTTATTTGTAATAGCCAGAAGCTGGAAACAACCCATATGTCCCTCAACAGAGGAATAGATACAGAAAATTCTGTACATTTACACAATGGATTAGTACTGAGCTGTAAAAAAACAATGACTTCATGAATTTCTTAGGCAAATGGATGGAACTAGAAAATATCAACCTGAGTCAGGTAATCTAATCACAAAAGAACACACATGATATATACTCACTGATAAGTAGATATTAGCTCAAAAGTTCAGAACCCCCACAATGCAACTCACAAACCATATGAAGCTTAAGAAGAAGTAAAACCTAAGTATGGATGTGCTGAGTTCCACGAGGCATTGAACTGGGATCAGAAGACGTGGAAGAGAGAACTGGAGGACAGGGGACGCAAAGAACAGCGGCTTGTCTGTAGTCTGATCAAACTGCCATTTTAATTTTTCCACACATAGAGGCAGGATGTGGAGAAGGGGATGATGTAGGAGCGTAGGTGTTCTCAGGGGGAGTACAGATATCTTCCATAACATGGTATTAGCTGGGTGAAGAAGCAGAAAACAGGTTACTGTGACTCTGTCTATAATTCATTTGTTCTTATCTAAGCTGGCACCCTTCACCAGGGCTGTCTATCCACAAGGTCTATGACCACCCATTCTTATCCAGGCTGATAGTTTTCCACTAAGACTGCCTGTTTACAAGATTTATAGCTATCTGTTCTAGGGTCAGTGTTTTCCCACAGAGACCAAGACTTCGTGTTAGCAGGCATGTATGTCTGACTCAGGCCTATGGCTGACTTTAGGCCTTCAGTATACAAGCAAGGTTGCTTTCTACATGGATACTTCAGTCCTATGTATAAGGGGGAACAAAATAATTGCTGAAGGTAGAAGGGAGGGCCCTGGAAGGGAGAGAAGATTGGGAGGGAAAAATGAGGAAGCCAAGTTCAGGTATGGAAAGAAACTGGAGAGATATAGAGAGGGTCAGTAAATCGAACAGATATATGGAGCAGTGAGGGGTGGGGAGCTGGGGGTAACCACTAGAAAGTTCTAGATGCCAGGGAAGCAAGAGGTTCCCAGCACCCAACAGGGATAACATTTGCTGAAATACCCAGTAAAGGAGAGATATAACCCATAGAGACCATACCCAGTAGATAGGCAGTTGAGGAATGGGGCCACCAACCCATCTCAAAAAATTTAACCTAGAATTGTTCCTATCTAAAGGAAATGCTTGAACAAAAAACATAGCAGAGACTGAAGGAAAAACCACTTAGGGGTCCATGCCATCTGCAGACACTAAAAAAACCAAACACTATTAATGATGCTAAGAAGTGTTTTCTGACAGGAGCCTGGTATAGCTGTCTCCTGAGAGACTCCGCCAGCACCTGACCAATACACAGGCATATACTCACAATCAACCATTGGACTGAGCACAGGAACTCCAATGGAAGAACTAGGGGAAGGATTGAAGGAGCTAAAGGGAATTGCAGCTCCATAAGAAGAATAACAATACCAACTAACACCCCTACAAGAGCTCCTGGGACTAAATCACCCACCAAGAGTACACATTGAGGGACCCATGGCTCCACCTACGTGTGTAGCAGAAGATTGCCTTATCTAGCATCAGTAAAAGGGGAGGCCCTTGATCCTGGGGAGGCTCAATACCCCAGCACAAGGTGGAGCTAGAGCAGTGAGGCAGGAATAGATATGTGGTTTGGGGAGCACCCTCATAGAGGCAAAGTGGATGGAGGATGAGATAGGGGTTGCAGAGGGGAATCTGGGAAGGGAGGCAACCATTGAAATGTAAATAAATAAAATAACTAATAAAAAAATTAACCACCTAAGTCTAGAAGATAACATCCTATCACAAAACCACAAACAATATAAAAAATCTTAAAAAATCACCAATCACATAGCAAATGTCCCAAACAAGAACTATATGGAAATATAAAGGTCACCAAAGCATTCATGAGTAAAAAAAAAAAAAAATGTGTATTGGATTAGTATGCATGAGCTCAAGTTATACTACAAAGCTAGAATAATCAAAACAGCATGGCAATGGCATGATTGTTTACCATTGTCTGAATTAATATTATATACTAGAAGATTTTGACTCAAGATCACAAACTTACAGTGCTCCAGTTTTCAACAAAGATGACAAAATAACATACGAGACAGAAACAGAATCATTAACAAATGTTAATAAATCTGGATGCCCGCATGAAGAATGACATTAAAGCATCATCTCTCATCCTTTAAAAAAAAGTCAACTCCTGCTAGACAGTGGTGGCGCATGCCTTTAATCCCAACACTTGGGAGGCAGAGGCAGGTGGATTTCTGAGTTCGAGGCCAGCCTGGTCTACAGAGTGAGTTCCAGGACAGCCAAGGCTATACAGAGAAACCCTGTCTCAAAAAACAAAAAACAAAAAAAAAAAACAAAAAAAAAAAACAACAAAAAAGTCAACTCCTAGTGAATTAAATAACTAAAATATAAAATCTGAAACTAATAAACTGATTGAATGGCTTTTGAGTTTTAACCAACTTTACAGAACAAAACATAAATTCTCCCCTGTGGAGGACGCTTCAAAAATAGTTGGCTCCCTTCAGACTACAGCCAAGTCTGTGTACAGTACTGGACAAATCTTGTCAGATAGTTTTATATTTTCCCATGCAAGTTCTAGCGTTAGGTAAGGCCATTGAATTTTTTTTAATTCACAGTGTCCTGAGCAACTTTTAGCACCATGAATGGTATCAAATAGAAGGAAGATCCTTAGTCAATTTGAGATTGATTTCTGTGGTCTGGCAACAAAGTATATTGTTTATTCATTAACAGGAACTTTCCACAGAGATATAGTGGACAAACGGGAAAAGGCAAAAGTCCGGCTTGTTTTAGACACATCTGCAGCATCACTGACCAACAGCAGTATATGTGTTCTTACAAACATGTTTGTCAACTGTCTAATGTGGGTTAACCACTGAATTAAGTACAATAGTTTTAATTAGTCACATAATGGATACTGTAGTCATGGAGATTAAATTTCAGGATAGTATATATTATTAAATAATAATTTAAAGAATAAGTTTTAGTACTAAATGGAGATAACTTTGAAACACAATATTTATTCACATGTTTTATTATACTTTATTCATCTGCCTCTGAAAAAAACAAAAAAGTTCACTTTTAGTCCTTTTTTCTTGTGAAATTTATTTCTTTGTTTTTTTGTTTTTAAATTTTTTTTCTGTTCACACCATTAGTAATTTGGTAGAGAGTTGAGATACGACAAGAGTAATAATGTTGTTCATTTGGCAATGGAAGTTAAGAATTTTTTGCATATATGGTATGTACAGAATAATACACAGGTAAAAATTATTAATATTTTATTCATAACTTTAAACATGAGTTTGATCAAAAAATGTTAAGTACAACTTTATTAAAAACATGGAAGGACAGTTTGATGGCATTCATGTGGAAAAAGTATGCATATTTATATTTTAAAGTGAAGAATTCACAATGACCTGATAATAAAATATTAATTTATGTCTCTACTGAAAGTTTGGTAAAATTTCAAATGAAAACAATATTTTCTGGTTTTAAAGCTTTTTAATAGTCATTCTTATTATGTGAAGAAATAAGTTGACATTTTTGGATATTAATAATTTCCTTTGAAACCCAGAAATTTGCCAATGAACCTTTTCATAGCATTTTTCATCTCTTTATTTCTCAGTGTATAAATGGCTGGGTTTAGGAGAGGTGTAAAAACAGAATAAAACACAGCAAAAAATTTATCCAACCAGGTGATACTGAGGGGCCACACATAGATGAAGATGCAGGGCAAAAAAAAGATCATCACCACTGTGATGTGTGCAGTGCACGTGGACAGAGCCTTAGATGCCCCAGCTTTAGAGCTCTGGTGAACAGTGATAAGGATATTTGTGTAGGAAATAAGCAACAGTATAAAGCAGGTTACAGCCACAACCCCACATTCTGCATTCATTAAAGTATTTAAATAATGTGAATCCATGCAGGCTAGCTTGATTACCAGTGGCATGTCACAAAAGAAACTGTCTATTTTGTTGGGACCACAGAAAGGTAGCTGCGCAACCACTAACAAATAGCTTATACCATGTGTAAAACCAATTGTCCAAGAAGTCAACACCAGCCCAGTACATCTCTTCAGGTTCATGATGGTGAAGTAGTGGAGTGGTTTGCAGATGGCCACATAGCGATCATAAGCCATTACCACCAACAGCACCATCTCTCCTCCAGCAATGCAATGGGAAAAAAAGACCTGGGACATGCATCCTGCAAAGGAAATGGTCTTGTTTTTCCTGAGAAAGTCTGTGATCATCTTAGGAGTGGTGTTTGCGGAGAGCCACATATCAATAAAGGACAGGTTGGCCAACAAGAAGTACATGGGAGAATGCAGATGGGGGTCAGTGGTGATTAAGGTCAGGATGATGATATTTCCAGACACAATGAGCAGATAAAGCATTAAGAATATCAGAAAAAGTAAGACCTGAAGATTCTTTGAGTTGGTAAGTCCCCAGAGAATAAATTCTGATACTACAGTCTGATTGTCTCCATCCATTTTATTCAGTGTGTCCTTAGAAATAATCTTCAAAGAAAGAAAGATTATTAACTGGAAGTATGAGGTAGGTTACTTCATTGGAAGAATTAGACATCCACATTGAAACTTGCCTGAATAAAATTCTATAAATGTAAAGGGAAATCTAATCTAACTATGTATGACATTGTTGCCCAAGGTATATTCATGAGTTAAGAGCAACTTTCCAAAAAAAGAAGTATGTGGCGTGACTGATTTTATATATATATATATAAAGCAATATATATATATATTGTTTATATATATATATATATATATATAAAATATATCAGTCATATATGAGGATATATATATATAATCAGTCATATATGAGGATATATGACAGGAAATATATGATATATGACATATATGATATATGACAGGAAATTTGTTTTATATTAGAGCAATAAAGAAAAAAACAAAATATTGTGAAATCATAAAAATGTGTGTTCTCTAATTAAATGGTCTGAATTAGTTAGTGGCATTTATGATATTCTGTAAAAAGTTGAGTGGTAAATTCAGAAACTTATGGGGAATTGCACTGAAGTTCAGTAAAAATGGACAGACAGGATGATACCACTTTTTTGAAGCAGGTATAATTTTTTCATGGAGCGTTAGTAAAAGAATATCTATGACACTGATAAATTAAAATTTAAGCTTAAGTCTATAAAGTACATGTTGAGAAAAATTTTAGTGGGCAAACATACAGAATGCCTATAAGATATATACAGATATAAAATTGAAACTTGTATACCATAGAATTTGTTTACTCAATTAACTGATTCTCAAAATACCATTGCAAATATCATTAGGAGTAGATTTACCAAAGAACAAGGCAACCATATTCAAATCTGAGCTCTAGTAGTCAGTAAGTTCAATCTTAGCACTAGAAAATATGGATTTTAATTTGCAACAACAACTTACATATTTTGCAACTACAAGATATTGAAAATCCTTAGACTTTTAAATCTTGTGGTTTCTTAATATGAATAATGTATCATCTACCATCAACATATTGGCAGTATATGTTCTCATTATGTTACTTATTTACCGATCATCTATGTTGCTTTAAAGAACAGAATGAATTACATAAATATGTAAGCATAGCTGTTCTTTGACCATCAGCCTTTGTTGAATGTGAAGTTATACTATCATGAGCAGCGGTTACTCACTTCAAAGCACAAACAGGCTGTTTGTATAGATTGAATGGTCAATATTGAAGCTGTATTGTGGGTAATCATTCTCTATTTTCTCCTGCATTTAGTAATTCTCTTGGTGAGTTTCATATTGTGGGTCTTATCATCTTTTAATCCCTTGAAAACTCTAGGTGGGGGTAACACAGCAGATGAACAATGAGATCCCTGGTGCTATCATAATTATTTACATTTTTTTTGAGGACTCACAAGTATACAGTTAGAATGAAAAAACATTTTTGATGACATCAGGTAACACATTCATATGCCATAGAGTCATGGTAACATACAAGTAAATGCATGCACCTTACAAGGGTTTCCCAAATCTCTAAGAAAACCCTGATTCTATAGCAAAGAGTTTGTATTCCTTAATAATTTTTATTTTTTCACATGACACTTTTTTGCCAACTTGAAAATTCTCAGCATTCCATTTTGGTTTGGTTTGGTTAAATTATTTCTTTTCTGTTTTGAGATTATAGTATAAATAAATCATTTCTCTCTTCCCTTTCTTTAAAAATCATTCAATAGACCTCCTCCATGTGTCTTCCTAATTCATGGCTTCTTTTTCAGTAATTGTTGTTGATGCATGTAGGTATATGTATATACATATTTATTCCTAAAGAATAACCTGCTCAGTCTGTAAATGTTACTTGCATATAGTGTGTGTGTGTGTGTGTGTGTGTGTGTGTGTGTGTGTGTGTGTGTGTGTGTGTGTATTGTAAATACTGATCATTTGGTCCTGAATAACCTATTGATGTATTTGTCCTGAAGAAGACTATTTCTCCAGCTCTCAGCATTTCTTTGTTGCCTTTGTTCTTTGTGTAGAGTTGTCTTCCTGGACTTTCCCTTCTGTGTCTTATCATGTCTTCAGTCATTGTGTTTCTTCGACACAAGTTTAGGCAGTCAGTTTAGAGCTGTGCCACAAATGAAAGGAATTACTATCTAAGAGAACAAGTAGATTTGTTTGGCTTTTTAATTAACTTATATATTTATACACTTTATGTCCAAATCAGAGCCCTACTCTCTCCTCTCCTTCCAGTCTCAGCCTTATAAATCCCTCCCCCACCTCATTACTCACTCCTCTTTGAGGAGAAGGGGAAGCTCTCCTTGGGTACCCCATATCCTAGGACATTCAGTCACTTCAGAACTAAGCACAGCCTTTTCCACCGAGGCCCATTAAGGAAAGGAGGTCCAACGGCAGCAACAGAGTCAGAGACGGTACCACAAGACCTAAATAATCAATTAATCTGGATCCAAGTGGTCTCAGCAGCTGTGCAACTTGGTCTTCATGTGGATCCCCTTGGAGCAGGGGCTGTCTCTGACAAGAACATTGCACTACAAAGTTGTGTCCGAAGTTCCAATTTGCTGCAAAGTAGAATCAGATCTCAAGTAACACATTTTAAATTATCTCCTCAAGTAGTATAGATGTAGCATACTTCTGGATCATACATATGTAAATGTAAAATATCTTACATCTGCTTTATGATACTATCAAAACACTTTTAATGATGTTATTTAGAACATTTTGCTACAAGATGATAAATGAAATGCTAGTAAATATGGTTCTAGACACTACAATAGCTTTAAAATTATTACACAGTTTATGTAATAATGTATAGTGAAGATGTACAGAATCTTTACATGTAAACATGTATGAAAATCATTAAGCGTTTCTAATATCCAGAGAACAGTGATACATAAATTATCTTCTGTTATCATATTTTCTAGTTCTTGAGGTTATAGGCAATAAGTCTGTTGTTCATATGAGCTCTTTGTGTAAAATATACTTAAATCAGACATCCATATGTATATAAAATATATATGTATGAGAACATGTCACATATATATTTTATAAATATGGTAACACATACATTTGCTAGAAAATAGATGTTTGTGTGTCTGACTTTCTGTAAAATACTTGTGACTTATACTTCTAAGTTCCTGCATACCTATTCAGTAACTATGAAATATGCATCCATGAAAGGCATTTCTAAGATGCAAAGTGTCAGGAACATAACACTTTGCTTCCCTTGCCTAGGAGATATCAGTATTTTACAAGACCTTAGGAAAAATTATAGTCTATTAAAGTATCTTGGTAATTTTTGCCCTTAACTTGCTGGCAATTCTAATGTTTTCTGTTATATTAACAAACAATAATGAAGGGAAAAAACTAAATTACCACTTTTAGAGTGTAGAAACAAACAAGTTTCTTCTATGTGTAAAGTTTTTTTTTCCATATTGATTGCTCTTTTTCAAAGTGCTAAACTTTGTAATGGTATCAGTATTTATATTTATGTAAGAATTTATGGATATAGTCATATTTATACAACTTAATAGATACTAAGTAATAGATACTGATGACTGATAGAGTGATATTTTAGTAGCTTGTAATAGATTCCTTTGCTACCAAGATGGTTGTTATTGGGTTTTGGTTTGTCTGTCGGTCCATCTGCCTCTGTGTATTTTTTTATTTGATTTTAGGGAACATAGGTTGATATTACTTATTAAATGTGCTTTTGTTGAAGTAAGATTACACGACTTTCCCCCTTCCCCTCCCTCAAATCCCTCCCATCTAACCTTCCTAAACCATTCAAGTACCACCCCTCAAGTTGATAGACTCTTTGTCTTTGATTATTATTACATATCTATGTATTTTTATCCGCTATCCACAAATACACACACACACACACACACACACACACACACACACTTAGACACACACAGCCTGTTGTTTCCAATTTTGTTACAGTATATTAATTGTGGCCTGACCACTCTACAGTTAACAAAGAATTAGTGGCCATATTCCTAAGAGATGCTAACTCTTTTCTCTGGATACTAATTTTCAGATTTTTAAAATATGAATTCCTCAGTACTCATGTATTATGTCTCTTCTCACTCTGATTGCTATCAATGTTATGATGTCTATACTAAATTTTTTTCTTATAAACTATTTTATCTCAATAAAAAATATTTGATTAAGCTGAATGGAATATGTGTACAGTGTTAACTGTTTACTCTTTTATGGATTATTTGATAAAAATTGATGATCTTCTGATATAAACATGAAACTTCAAAAAATGAGAGAGAGGAAGAAAATATTAATTGGCCTCTAAAGTTGAAAAAAGCAAAGACAGTATTTCAACACAATACAGAATGAATATTCATAAAAGGACTTACCATCACAACTTTCTCTTGGGTTAGATTTTCTTCTCACCTGATGTGTGTTTATAAAGACGTTAATGTTTAGTAGAGACACTTGTCCCCTCAGGCTGACCAATCTTCCTTCCTGTAATTGTCCCACAGGTATCCCATGTCATCTATTCTATGTTGTAAACATAATGAGAACTTTGGAAATAATTATCATGGACATCTCTTGGGGACTTTTTCTGTTAAGAGGAATACTGCTGCATGTCTGTGAGAATAGAAATGGAGACAAGAAAAGCCTCCTAGTGGTCATGCCAACAATGATATGTCAGTCAGCTTTTCAAAACTATTCTCTTCATCAAGAAGGAATAAAGAGAAGCTTGATGTTGCCTGACCTCTTACTGTATGTATATAATCAAAGGTACTCAAAACATTTTTTATCTACAAGATCAATTGCTAAACGTGTGAGATATCATGAGAAAAAACATTCTCTGACTATAATTCCCTAATGCATGCAATCTGTGTTGAGTCTTGTTCACATAACTGATGTATTTCAGTGTGCTCTGTAATTGTATGTAATGTTGAATTTGCTATCGAATTAAAACTCATCAGGTTTTGAAAAGTATACACTATACTTATCATGCACATGTCCATGTGAATTTGTGCCATAGTATATATAGTGAAATGTAAGAGAATTACTCTCTTATTTCTCTCCTACTTTTACCAATTCTCTAGTGGTACAACTTAAAGCTATAAGTCTTACACAGAAAAGAAATATCACTATTTCTGGAGAAATCTTGCCTCTATCTTTTAAAATTATGTTTTAGAAAGAAGATATAGATGCACATTTTAAACATACTTATTTTGATTTTAGATTTAAAACATCTAACAAGTACAGCTAAAAGATTAGCCAGTATAGAGACAAGTACAGCTAAATATTAGCCTGTATAGAGAGTGAGGGAAATGGCAGGACTCTAATTCGAAGATTGCCAAAATCATCCAGTGGAATTTTTTACATGAGAATGTCCCCCACAGACTCATGTATGCAAACACTTCCTTCTCAGTTGGTAGCACTGTTTGAGGTTATGGACCAATGTGGACTTGCTGGAGAATGTATGTCACTGGGAATGTTTACTTATTCACTTTATATCCCACTCACTGTCCCACTCTCTGCCACCCTCTCCAAATATCCTTCCCCCTTCTCTTCTCCTCTTCTGTTATCAGGTAGAGACACCCCTCTGTGTATCCCCCAGCCTGGCACTTCAAGTCTCTACAAAACTAGGTACTTCATCTCCCACTGAGGCCAGATAAGGCAACCAGGTTAAAAGAATATATCCCACATACAGGCAACAGCTTTTGGGATAGCATCCACTCCAGTTGTTTGAGACCCACATAAAGACCAAGCAGCACATCTGCTACATATGTTTGGGAAGGCCTAAGTGGAGCCTATGTTTGGTTGGTGGTTCAGACTCTGAGAGCCCCAAGGGTCTAGGATAGTTGACTATGTTGATTTTTCTGTGGAGTTTCTTCCCCTTTGGGATAACAAAGTATCATTAATAGTGCTAGGGATTGGTGCTTGCTCATGGGATGGGTCTCAAGCTGGAGTAGTTATTGGTTTGCCATTCCCTCTGCTTAATTCCTAATAGCTGGAAATTGGAAAGAACCTAGATGTCCCTCAACAGAAGATGGATAAAGAAGATGTGATTCATCTACACTATTCAGCTATTAAAATCAAAGATACAAATTTTGCAGGTAAATGGATAGAACTTGAGATATCCTGAGTGAGGTCAAGTACCAAAAGAACATGTATGGTATGCACTTACTTATAAGTGGATATTAGCCTTAAAATACAGGTACCGTAGTATACTCTATAAAACCAAAGAAATTAAACAAGGAAGGCACAAGTGAGGATCCTCGAATCTCACTTACAAGGGGGAATAAAATACTCATAAGAGGCAGATGGAGGGAAGAAACTGGGAGAAAAAGTGGAAGATTCAGGGCCAGGTATAATCAAGAACAGGAGAGATGGCTAGATGGCCATGAAAATGAATAGACATTTGCAATTGATAGGGGTGAGGAGGTGAGGGGAATCTCCAGGAGAAGACAGAGACCTAGGATAAGAGAGATGCCTGAGAATCAGTGGGGTGACCTTAGGTGTGACCCACAACTTTGGGTATATGGAACCAGAAGAGGCTACCTCCTGTAACCAGGTAGGAACCCCAGTGGAGTTATACAGACCCCGACCCACCCAAAACTTTCAATCCAAAATTTATCCTGTCTATATGAAATGCAGGCATGGGGGATGGATGGAACAAAGGGAGTGCATTGCATGAAAGAATGGAACAGAGGGAGTGAGTTTTAAGAATTAAAATGGAAAGCCTCTTCAGATTCATCCACTTGGCTTCATCTTATGTTTGAAGAAGTGAGAAATCTTAGCTTCCTGTTGCTGCCACTAACCCTGCCACTTGTAGCCATGCTTCCTATCCATTGCATTGTTGGGCATAGGTGGGAGAGGAAGTCCTTGGTCCAGTGAAGGCTGAATGCCCCAGTGTGGGGGAATTCATGGGTGGGGAGGTGGGAGTGAGGGGATGGGTGGGGGCACATTCTCATAGAAGCAGGGGGAGGGGAGATATGATAGGGGGTTCCTGGGATGGGGGGAAATGGAGAAAGGAGATCACATCTGAAATGTAAATAAAATATCCAATTAAAAAAAAAGAAAAAAAGATTCTTATCTTTCTGGAACAATCAACCCAAATAAACTCTTTCTTCTAAAAAAGTTAAGAAATAAATAATAAAATATCTATTTCATTCAATAAATAGTTAAATGATCAATAACTAAATTAATAATTAAATGGATAAGACACAATAAATTTAAGAGTTAAAATTTAAGAAATGTTGGTACATAAATTCAACCATGAAGAAATCATCACAGCATAAATAGTGAACTAGATGCTGAAGCCATGGTATTCCCCATTTTCTGTTTGTGTGAAGCATGTGCATGTTTGTTCACATGATAGAAGTATGTGCATATGTAAGGTCAGTGAAGTTCAGTATGTGTTTTCCTCTATTCTTCTGTTTTAATATTACAGTGATTATAACAACTTAGTTTCTTATTCAAACTTTTAGCATATTTATCTCCTATCGATGCCCTCCTCATCTCTTCTCACCCAACTTTGACATTGCTTTTTTTTTTCCTTCTTTCTCCATTGAGTCCAGTTTGCATTGACCAGTTATTCTTGGTAATAAGGACTCCCCTGATGTCTGGTCAGCCTTCTATGGATTATGTCACTAAAGGAAAGTACTTGCCCTGACTTCAATGAGCAATGGAATTTTGTGCCCACCTTCCCACTTCTGGCTAGAACTTTTACAGGTTTCATGCAACCTGAAATAGTTGGTGTATATTATAAGACCCTGGTGACATATCCACCAAAAAATAATGACATTGAGATTTCATAATATTTTGAAGTTTAAGTCTTAGTTGGGCAGACTCTCAATTAGCCCATCTAAGTTTACCCAACCACTGACCTGCCACCTGCTACATCACTAGCCAAAACTTCCTGGCCAGCAGTCACTTCTCTTTCCTCCCATGTTCCTTGAGAAATGAACCTCCTCATTTTTCTTCCCAACTCGCTTTTTCCCCTGCTGGAAGTCCAGAGTTCTACTTCCTATACTAGCTATTGGTTGTCAGCCCTTTATAACAACCAATCAGCAGTAAGATACCTCTGATAAAACTCTTAAACTGTCTAGACAGATGACAGTGTGACCTTTTCCTTAGGATTTAAAAACAGAATACTGATAATGGGTTGTTATAATAATGACAATAGGAGAATCTGTTAGCATTTAGCTCACTGCTATATCAGCAATGAATAGTCAAATATATAGTGGCACACTTAATACAATGTGAATAAGGGTCACCTCTACATCTGTGGATACCTATCTGCATCTGCTTGCCTGCATTTGGAGAACAGTCCCCTCAGTGCTATCAGTTACCTCCAGCTTTATGCACTTATCCATGGAAAATTAAACTGATTATCATGACTGCGTTAAGTAATACTATATAAATATGACCATGCAGATGTCTCAACACATAAATTTCAACAACTGCAGATATATATACTTGGAAGAATAGCTAGCTTAAATGGTAGCTTCATTTTGAATTTTTATGAAACCTACATGCTATTTTCCATTACTATCCTACTACTTTCATTTCCCATCAGTCATGTAAATGTCTCATTTTGCAATAAGTAAACATGAATTGACATGAAAACTTAGAGCTGACATTATAAAGAAAAAATTAACATGCTCTCAGCTGTAAAAGTAAAGAGATGCAACTATATGCAACTCAAAAGGAAGAGAGACATTATTACATTGAATAGTAATGATGTTGATGATGATATAATTATAACAATTATTATAATAATAATCACTAGATTTTTATACATTATACTGTCAATGGAGTGAGTAATCTACAGGAAATGAGAAGTTTCTAGAAACAAAAATAAAATTATCAGGAATCTTAGAATAATATTTTGGTTGTATAGAAAAAAATTGACCATAACTTTGATATACAGGAATTCTGTATTTATCCTTGAAATATATAGACTTTAAGCAAGGTTATTGCTTATATAAGTGAAAGCTATAAAGATGTATAGTACTGCCTAACTTCAAAATAATCTCTAAGGGAATGTAGAGATAGATGAGCCATTAAGGCTAGGATCAGAACCAAAAGACAAAACATACTATCAGCATCAATAGTACTGTTTGAAAATCAGATATATGAATTGATATGACAGAGTAATAAGTACAAATAACTTAAATCATTCTGGCCAATTTATTTTTAAAAATAGTGGACATCACATATAATTAGATAGAAAGGTGCCTTCTATTTGAAAATAATTTTATTAAAAATGTTGTTATATAAAATATATTCTGGTTGTGGCTTTTCCTTTCCCCAGATACTCATTGCCCATGCAAATCACACTCTTCCTTACTCTCTCAGTAGAAAACAAGCAAGTATTTAAATAATAATAATAATAATAATAATAATAATAAATAATAAACAAGAAGAAGATAAACAAACAGAATAGGATAAAACAATTAAACAAAAAAATTAAGAAGAAAAAAAGGGAAAAGGATCAAAAAAGCTACAAAACCCATAAATTGGCCCTGAGATGCACAGAGTTGTATACACAGAAGTCTCATAAAGACGCAAAGTCAGAAAGTATGCATAACAAAAGACCTGTAAGGTGAGACATGCTGGGCCAAAGAATGATGCTGACCTGTGAGCTTGCTGAGTGCCCTGAAAATGGTGACTGGGAAGCAGTATTGGACATATGTTCCTGACTCACCTTTGCTTTCTTATATCTCAGATGGGACAAGCTACCTTGCCTCAAGTTTTTAGAACTTATGGGACAAAGAATTAAAAAGAGAAGTTATTATGACTCTTGTGTTTTTCTTAAATGTGACCAGTTATTCAGACTCAATCATGGACTGGTCAAGAAGTCAATTCATTATTGGAAATAACAGTCTTCATTTGGAAGGCTGGGTCTGAACATTTTCAGAGACATATTTGGAAGTTATCTGCAGTTCTCTATGATGTTATGTTAGCAAGAGATAAAGCTGGGACAGGATCTGGTTTACAAACAAGTGTTACTGCATGTTTTAAGGCGCTTTTGATTGTCAAGTTAAAATTTTGTTTCTTCTACAGTATTTATTATAAGTTGCATTGATTGTATACTTTCTAATTGTGTTAGTGTGTTGAAACACAACATATCTGTTATGGAGGTCTATCGATCAGCTTTTTTGTTATTGCCCTAAGTATTACAGAACCTTGGTTTTCTGAAAACAGTTTTCAAGTACTGGAAGAACTGAATCAGGCTTTAAGCAGAAGCAAGAGGGTAGTGGGTTTAATTATTGCTGGTGTAACAGCTTTAATTACATTAATTGCTAGCACCACTGCTTCTGCAATTGCTTTGACAAAAGAAGTTAAGACAGCTACTTTTCTTAATCATTTAGCAAAAAAAATTTTAAAAAAAGGTTACTAATGTGTTTACTATAAAGAGGATTTAGATAGGCATTTGAAACATTGGCCCAATGCTCTTCATCCTATTCAAATTATTGGAAGGAGATTCAGGGTTTAAGAGTAAGAAGCCATCACGGGTATGATGCCAAAAACAAATAGAGTTGTGTTACTTCTAAAATTTACAATGATAGTCATTATAATTAGGAAAAATTTTAAGACACTTGCAATGTATTTGGCATAATTTTAACACTTCTCTGGATTTTTTAACTTTGCATAGTGAGATTATGAATTTAAAGAATGCTGCTCTGCTGAGTGTTGATGTAGCAGATAATTCTGATAAAATTATCCATCGCTTAAGGTCAGCATTTTCATTTTAGTCAAGTGTCAAGAATTGCATATATAGCTTGGTCATGTTGATCACCCTTGTCCTAGGAATATTTTTATTCCTGCCCATCCATCATGTGCAAGTTTATCTTTAACAACATCAACATGTTGGCAGCCAAAGTACGTGACTTGAAAATGAAAGTGGAACCCCAGAAAGAGCTATTAATTTAACAGACTGGCAAGTCAAGAACAGGTAAGATTCTGAACAGATCTTTCCCTACCTAAGACATAAGTGCATTGCTGTTGATAATGCATATTACACGATGTACCCATTCTTGTCAGAACGACCTAAGACAGGCTCAGTCTTGTTTATGAAATATAAAAGGGGGAGATGTGGAGACCTTTCAGTGCTGCTTGGCAGGAATCTGACATTGGCCAAGGACATAGAAATGGCCTCAGGCAGGAATCTGACATTAGGCTACAGCAAAGAAGTAATTTCAAGCAGGAATATAAATATAAGACTAGAACAAAGAAGTAATTTCAGGCAGGAATCTAAATCTTAGGCTAGAACAATGAAGTAGGCTTCAGGCATGAAAATGACCTTGGACTAGGACAGGGAAGTAGGCTCAGATACCTTGGTCATTCTGATAAGCCTTTAGAAACAGTGATCATGGGAGTATTCATGGAACTTTGTTTATTGCCTCGCTTGTTCTTAGACAATTTGTGTTTATTGTTTTGCTTGTTCCTTGACTATTTGCATCTATTGTATTGCTAGTTCCTCAACCTAGATCTGACCTTAATACTTGCATGTAATTAAAATGGAATAAAAGCAAAAAGGAGGAGGAGAGATGGGATAGAGGGCTTATGGTGGGAAAAGGAGTAATATCTAAAATGTAAATAAATAAAATATCCAATAAAAAAAGAACACAAGAAAGCATTGTAAGCATCTAAATAATAACAACAATAATAGTAAAGATAATAATAATAATAAGGAAGAAGAAGAAGCAGAAGAAGAAGAAGAAGAAGAAGAAGAAGAAGAAGAAGAAGAAGAAG
>JADRCG010000168.1:338447-351042 GCA_019844195.1 Rhabdomys dilectus | reverse complement strand
AAGAAGAAGAAGAAGAAGAAGAAGAAGAAGAAGAAGAAGAAGAAGAAACAAAGAGAATAAAAGAAAAAAT
Organism: Rhabdomys dilectus; assembly: GCA_019844195.1. Classification (NCBI taxonomy): domain Eukaryota; kingdom Metazoa; phylum Chordata; class Mammalia; order Rodentia; family Muridae; genus Rhabdomys; species Rhabdomys dilectus. The sequence continues at coordinate 350,972 of JADRCG010000168.1, read as the reverse complement.
TACACCATAAAAAGCATAAGAAAAAGAAAAAAGGAAAGAGCCAACAAAAAAGCCACAAAATCCACAAATTCACCCTGAGACACACAGAGTTGTACACACAGAAATCCCATAAAAAACAAAAACTCAGGAAGCATAATGTATAAAAAAGACCTGTAATGTTTGAATAAAAATGTTTAGGCAAAAGTACAATAACAACAATCATAATCAAAATATACTTCATAAATAACATCTAGTTTGATTTGTGTTGACCATCTACTGCTAGGTATGGAGCCTCTCCTTAAGTGTGTTTGCATACCAAGTGAGACTCCATTAGAGAAAATTATTTTTTCCTGTGTGAGTGTTTTATCAATTGGAATTAGCTTCTGTATTAGGGTTGGGGGTTCTGTTCACTATCCTTCTCAAAACTGGGATCCTACATGGCTTAGAACTGAACAGATCCTCTGCATGATGCCATAATGTCTGTAGTTCCACATGTGTATAAGTCCTATTATGTTCATAAGGCCTTGTTTCCTTGGTGTCTTCTGTACCCACTGGCTTTTATAATCTTTAGAGATCCTCTTCCCATACTTCCCTGAGCCATGCAGGAAGAGATTAGGTAAAGACATGACATTTAGAGCTGAATGTTCAACATTTCTCACTTTCTATGCATTGACTAATTGTGGGACTCCATATTTGCTCCTATCTGATGCTAGAAGAAGGTTCTATAATGATGACAGGACATAGATCTAAGAGTATAGCATGCCATTAGGAGTCATGTTATGACTATATTCTTTTATTAGAGCAGTAGTATTTGCTATTCCCTTAAGTCTTTGATGTCTCTAGTTTTAGTTCTTGGCTATATGAGCAGTGTCCAGCATGGGCTCTATCTAAAAAAGAACATGAGAGCTGCATGTGACAGTGACATAAATCAACAGAAACTTCAGTAGTACTTTAATAATATACAAAGTATGATTCAGAAGTAAGAATATTACTAGAGAGGAAAAGGAGATTATGTAGAAATAGCCATTAAATTATATATTAAATATTAGTTATATAATTTGTTACAATGAAGCTGTTTTAAATAGAAGATGTGTATATATATGTACATGTTTATATATATATATGTACATGTTTACAAATACACATACAAAGTCAAAATAAATCTGTTTAAAACTCACATAAATGTCCTCTTTTAAATCTCCTGGGGTCTTAATGATTTGAAAAATCAAGTACATACATAACAGCATAGCAAATTATCAGAAAATAAACTGATAAAACTTCGGTATGATCAGCATAGCCTGTCTGTTTGAAAAAACTCTGTCAAGAATTAGAGAACCATTTTATTATTGTCATACAGAACACACAACACATCATTTCTTTTACAGATCAAATATGAATAAGGCATCACTGTGGATTTGTTGACTAATAATAAATTCATATTATTTCACTAGTTTTAAATCTTGAACTTATTCATACTTTTCATATGTATCTCTGTTATATTTCATAAATATGCAGTACTTGATGTTATTCTGAACAAAGAAACTCCTAAGAGATGTCCAAAATAATTACGTGCGGGGTTCTCTTTTGTTCAGTATGTGGGCTCAGTGAGTTTTGCCCATGCGACAAAGATTCAGATGATGAATAAAAAAACAAGCCAATAGATAGTGATTTCAGGACATTCTCTTTACATGAGTGTATTCACAAGTACACAGCACAGAGGAGGAAAATCTGAGCTATGAAAAAACATTTAGTCTGGTAAGCTAGATCATCTCCCTGATTCTCTTCTCTGAAAATATATCTGTATATCTGTTTTACCAATATCTACTATGATTGAGGTTAAGAATCATTTATATGCTTTGTTAGAGATTAGAAAATAATACATGACTTCTTAACTTCTATTATATCTGAGATTCTGTGATTTATCATTCATTGCCACACGACAAAGAAGCATCCCCTCTGGAGTGTTTATGCCTGCATCAGATAATTTTTATTTGCTTGCTAAACCATATAAGCAGCATGCAGCTATTCTTCACAGCCACTACCATTTAACAGGGTCAAGCCCTTTTGCATCAGATATGCTTAGTATATAGGACAACTTTTGGCAGAGAGAGATGTAAAAATGGGTCACCAATCTAATGAGACTTGATGTGACACTTGCGTATTGCAAGGATACAATGAAAAGGAACATGAGAAATAATAAAGCCATCAATGATCTACTGGAATATGCTTGTTACCACATCAGTGTACACCACACAGATCTGCTACACTGTCTAAGTTTCAATATATGCTTAATTGCTACAAAAGCACAATGTTGAGAGTCGTATAAAGTTTTATATCATATATACTTACTAGACAAACACTACTCCTGCAAGACAATGAAAACAGTTTTTAATTTTTCTTTATGCATGTGTGCCTTTGCCCACATAATGTCTGTGCACTGTGTGTATGCCAGAAGAATACATCAGATCCCTCTGGATAGGAGATGCAGAAAGCAGTAAGCCACCACGTGGCATTGTGGGCTGAATAAATGTCCTACCCAAGAGCAGTTAGTGCTCTTAACCATTGAACTATCTCTCCAGTCCCAAAATGAACACATTTCCATCCTAGACATGTAACACCAAAGAAGTCTTTCTTTGACAACATTTTCAAAACTATCAAGCTTAAAGCCAATATTAGTATTTCTAGAAGAATTCCAGCCATATCAAAAGGAGAATTCCAAGGATAATTTAATGGAAGATTCTGTATAGGCTCTTCTGGATGAAAAGACATGGAGCCTGAAGCAGATGTTACATTCCTGCAAAGAAGCCAGTATTTTAGTATGTCATTTATGCCTATACATCTGTGTTACTCAGTAGGTGAATGCCAACTTGCAGAAAATGCCATCAACACACATTTTGAGAAAAGGTGATTACACACCACACACACACATGCACACGCACATGCACACGCACACGCACACGCACACACACACGCACACGCACATGCACACACACACACACACACACACACAGAGAAAAAGAGAGAGAGAGAGAATATCTATTGCTTACAGAGAATCAGATGAAGATTAAGAGTATAATCATTACCCATAATTTTGAACACAATATTGTTTAAAGATGCACTATGAAATGAAGAAGGAAAATAACAAAAATGTTAACATACTCTGATTATGATAAAATGCATAAGGGTTTTCTTATGCAATTTTTTACATTAACTTTTTAATAGTGTTTCATAACACACTACTGAAACAAAAATATTTGTGTCATGATTACTAGACAAACACTACTCCTAGTGTAATAGTAATTTGACCAACTTTCATTATTTTTATAAATGAATGCCACATCTATTAAATATATGTAAATAGCTGTTAATAGAGTGATGTGCCTATTCTACAGTAACTTAACTCTAATTTTTAAATGTTATGGTTTTTCTTGCTCAAATGTTTCATAAGAAGCCACATGCTTATCTTTTAAAAATTTCCTTTCTCAATCACACAATATCCTGCCCTTGACTATAATTGTTACAAATTAATCTAGATTATATAAATGGTATTTTTAGGAAATTTTCACACTGATGAGAAATTAAGTTTGGATTGGGATTCAGATGGTTCAGCCTTTGCAAATATCACAGACATATTTGGTAAAATATCAAACCATTTTCCTTAGAAAATAGGCATGGCATGTCTTTATTATAGAAAATAAATTTATTTTTGAGTTAAATATTACTCTCTAATATATACACTTGCCATAGCAAATATTTTACTTGATTTATTTCCTTTGTTCCTTAGTTGCTTCTGACTCCTCAGAAAAATGGGAAAGTAAAATAGCTTTCTACACGAGGAGGTTGACATTTTCACTTCATCACCCCAGGAACTTCAAATGATAAAACAGGTAAAACATAAAATTTGAAAACAATACTCAACAAATTACTGAAGGAAGAGAGAAAATTTGCAAACATTCCCATTCAGTTTGTGTATTGTCAATATTATCTGTCAGTATGGACACTATTCATTACTACAAAATTAACAGTCAAAGACCAATTTATTTATTTACATGTATATGTGATATATTATCATCTTTCAAGTAATGACAGTGATTAATAAACAAGTGATACAAGTTGAAAAAAATTAATAGATAATATATAAATATAGAATAGATGAATACATATTTTATGATAAAAGGCACTAATATTCCACAGAGTAGTGATTCATTGCTGTTTATTGATATTATGATAATATGTAAAATAAATATGTTCTAATTATATCCTTAATGTAAAGTAATGTAATGTTCAAGTCTGAATCTGAATGATCTTTCTGTTCAACTAATCAATTTCTATATTCATCTGTATTGAAAATTTGCTTATGAGCTTAGTTGTCCATATAAGTTCCCTTATACATTTTAATTTATGGTAACTATGAACATGATGTTCATATCCCGATCAGTATGTGCTTCAGTATTCTATACAGTATTCTATAGGTTTTCTCATAATGGTTAAAACATTTCCTTCAGAAGAGTAAGATAAAAATGTAATGTTATAAAGTAATATTAAAAATACTACATTGTTACTTAAATAACTTTCTGTTATTTTATTACTTCAAAACCAGAAAGATTGTAACACATATTGTACATTGAAATTTGATGTAGTTTATAATCGTGTCCCCAAGGATATGACTCAATTTTTATCATATAGTGGAAAGACTGTTTGCTTCATACTGAGAATTTGTTTAAACTGAACTAGCAAGTAAGATATCCCTCACAAGAAAAAGCAATAATTTGTAACCTCTCACCTTGTGAACTATGTTTTTGCCTACCATCATACAGAGCATATTTCTGAAACAATATTCATATAAATGTAATGTGATCCTTTGCTTTCACAAAAGTTAACCATGTCTCATGAGGTTTTACTTTGATAGTAATGTCATTCATATTTGGTCAAAACTTCTCTTTATATTTATGTGATGTACAGATATTAAGTCTGAGTCAAATTCTACAAGCAATTTTTACTCCACTTTCCTCCAACATTGTTTTTTCTCTGTGGGTTGTTTCTTAAGACAAAATGAATGGAGTGAATCAGTCCGTGGTGTCAGAATTTGCGCTTTTGGGACTTTCCCACTCACAGAATCTTCAGGTCTTGCTCTTTGTGATATTTTTGATACTTTATATGCTTATTTTGTCAGAAAATATTGTCATCATTATCTTAATAACCATTGACTGTCATCTCCATTCCCCTACGTACTTCTTGTTGGCCAACCTGTCCTTTGTTGATGTATGGCTTTCCTCAGTATCCACTCCAAAGGTGGTCACAGACTTTCTCAGGGAACACAAAATCATTTTGTTTGCAGGATGCATGTCCCAAGTCTTCTTTGCCCATTGCATTGCTGCAGGAGAGATGGTGCTCTTGCTGGTAATGGCTTATGACCGCTATGCGGCCATCTGCAACCCATTCCACTATTTCACCATCATGACCTGAAAAGATGCACTGGATTGGTGTTGACTTCCTGGACTGTTGGCTTTGTGCATGCCTTGAGTCAGCTTGTAGCAGTTCTGCAGCTACCTCTCTGTGGCCCACTGGAAATTGACAGTTTTTTCTGTGCCATGCCACTGGTAATCAAGTTAGCCTTCACAGATTCCCATGATTTGGACATTTTGGTGAATGCTGACTGTGGGATTGTAGTTGTATCCTGCTTCATTCTGTTGCTCATATCCTATACATACATCCTTATCACTGTTCACAGGAGCTCTAAAGCTGGGGCATCAAAGGCCCTGTTCACATGCACTGCTCATATCACTCTGGTGATGCTCCTTTTTTTTGCCTTGCATCTTCATCTATGTGTGGCCCCTCAATATCATCTGGTTTGACAAATTTCTTGCTCTGTTTTATTATGTTGTTACACCTCTCCTAAATCCAGCCATTTATACACTGAGAAATAAAGAAATAAAAAATGCTCTAAAGAGATTTAAATGCTATGTTATGACTCACAAAGTAAATACTTAATGCCCAAGAAATCTTCATAGATATGTCAAATTTCATGACATAGGTTAAAAAAAAGAAAGGTTAAAATTTGGAGTATTTAATTTATATGTACAAATAATTACAGTATTTTGTTATGCAATAGGTATAATATAATTAATTCTAGAGATTGAAAGTTTTAATCATATAGACCACTAAATTATTTCTGAAAAATATCAAATGCTGACAGTTCTTGTGAAAAAAATTTTAATGGCTCTTACATGTCTTCAGTAATATGAAGAACTTAAATGTATTTGTCAAGCTCATACCTATTTTTGTAAAATTAACTTAAATGTTTCTCTAACAACATGAGAATTTTATTCTCTATCTTATAATATCCCATAAACATTTTACTCACCCCTTTGTAAAAAGATAATATCATTTACTTTATCCCAGCTTTCTCCAAAAAGATTAAAAGAAAATAAGAAAATTGTGGAAAAATAAAATTTATGAACTGTACAAGAAACAGCGGTGGACATTACTTGGTATTGATTTTATTAACTTAATAAAACTAAATTGTTATATGAACAATATACTGTTTTTCTCAATTATCTGAATTTCAAAAATAAAATTTTCCTTTAAATTGTTGCTTATTATTTAAATAAATTCCTGAACTACAGTCTCTCCATATGTATCAGTCTTATTGTATCCATAAAGCCTTATTCCTTTGATGTCTTCAGTCCCCATCGGCTCTTATAATTTTTATACCTCTTCTTTTCCATAGTTCCTTAAGCCATGAAGGAATAAATTAGATGGCTATATCCCACATAGGACTGTCTCACGGTTTCTTATTCTCTACTTATTGTCTAGTTGTGGGTCTCTGTATTTGCTCCTATCTACTTCAGGAAGAACTTCTCTGATAATGGTTGGACAAGTAACAATAATGGACAAGTCATTAGAAATCATTTTATAGCTATATTCCTTTGATAGAAAAGAAGTATTTAGTTTCCCCATAGGTCCTTGATCTGTCCAGTCTTGGGCTCAGGGCTAAATGAGCAATGTCCACCGTGGGTTCTATCTCACAAGAGAGAGAGGGGGCGGGAAGCATGTGATAATGCTAAATCAAGAGAAAGTGCAGTTACTTTGATATTAGGCAAAGTACGTTTCAGATAAAAGTATATTACTGGAGAGAAAACTAATGCACAGAGTAGGTCAGCTATAATAATACAGCAATTTTGATGGGCATGTTCTAAGCTACAAAGTTTTAAATGTGTAAAGATTCTGAATTCTAAGAATAAGAAATCGTAAGAATGTTTTAAATTTGTAAATATTCTGAATTATTACAAAAGAAATTCTCAGAATAAGAATTCTAAGAATAAGAAATCAATACTTGAAAAAGTATAATAAAACAATCAAAACTTCTAAAAAATTAAATGCATACAATTTATCAAAGATGAACTAATTTGATAAATTTATATTTACTTAAAATTCAGATCAGAATATCACACTTCTGCTCCCTACAATACATACAATACACAATGTGCTACATGATGACCTAGGCTATGAAACATGGATTACTTTTTTAAAAATCTTATTTTTGATTGGTTCATATATGTGTACAATGTAACTTTATCGTATCCATCTATATTACCTCCATTCAATTCCCCCAGGATTTCTTCTAATACATGTTCTGAATTGGAAACTTAAGGGTTCTTTGAAAAGTTGGTTGGATGTGTTTTTCTGGGGCAAACACATGAAGGAACATTTAGCTTAAGCAGACACACATAAAGCAGGCATGTGAAAAAAACACATGATGAGGGATTCTTTGCTAACATACATGTATTAGTCCACTTTACATTGTATAGTTGAGTTGCATTTGTCAGGACTCCATAGAGAGAAATACACCAAAATCTTTGGTGTTCTGCAGTTTCTTGAAGCTTCCTCATACTTGAGCTGATTGGCAGAGTGGTGTCAGCTGACACAGACAACCATGATGAGGCAAAATATGTGCTGAAGTAAGACATATGCTGAGGCAAATCCTGTGGAGGATACATGATGTTTGGAGGGTATATAAATAGGACTAGACTGACAGTGGCTGACACTGAGTTTAGCTTGCTGATAGAGCTAGTTGTGTAACACTTGTGAGTCTTACGTCTTTGCTGATCTCATCACTAAGACAGGCAAATCTGAGAATTCTCCTGATTTTCTCCTTGTCTCTCCTGCTGATTAGTGTTGAGGCTAAAGCCTGGATGTCTATGCTCAGTTGTGTCAGCACTGTTGCTAACCCAACTTCACAGAACTGGACTGCTGGTATATATGTGAAGTATTTGTGAGTAGATTGAACTGATGCTTATAACCTATGAACTGAACAGTCAATTTCCAAAAATTACAGATGTGAGTTTCTCCAAAGAACCTTTCTAAACAGGTTTACTTCCCCCATATCCTTTCTTTCCCACTACCTCTGGTGAGTAGTGGGCTAAAAGGGAGTTTAAAGCATTTAAGAACCATCATTAGAAACAAGATATGACAAAATTAAAGTTACAATGTTCTTTCTAAATTCATGTTCTCTTCTTAGTAACCATGTGAGTACAATTAATGCTGCCAAAGTACATGTGACTGTTGGATTATCTACTGGAATATGAGAAAGTTTCAAGTAGACATCCCTCAAAGTAAAATGTGTTTCTCGCTGAACAGCTTTTTTAAATAACTGCATAACTAGAGGTGAAACTTTAGAAGCTGTTCTTTTCTCCATATTGGAATTTTTAACTGGTTTGAACTTGCTCTTCGGTGATCAACATAGCGAGGTAGAAAGACCTGTCACTAGGAACAGGCTAAAACCTTATCGGACACAAAATCAATACATTAAGTCCACAAGCGCAGATTAATTTTTTAAAATGCACAAATGTTATGAAAGGCCAAGAATTGGCAATGTCTTTCAACAACTACTAGTCCTATAGAACTGGTCTTGAATGAAAATCACTCATAAGAATCTCAGGACATGTGAATTAAAAGAACAATTAAAAATAAAGTAAACTAATTTAATACATTTAAAAAGAAAAATAAAACATGAAAGAACTTAAAAGGGGAAGAATAAACTAATAAAGTTCAAGGAAACAAACACACAGCTAAGTCAAATAATAAACAAAATTTAGAATTTGAAAAACAAATGCAGAAGAGAGAAAGACTGAAAACAACTCAACTAAAATTGAAACAGAATTGAAATTTTCACCATCTTAATGAGGAAACTTAGGAGAAAATTATACAAGTGGAATGTATCGAATACAAGATAGAGTATCAAAATTGAAGATAAATGAGCTAGGATTGAACACTCAACAATATAAAAATAAGCATACATGCAAACACATGGAAAATTCAGAAACATTAGGATGGCATGAAAAACCCAAAACTACAAATTACAGTCATAGAAGGAGAAGAATCCCCAATCACTGACATAGAATAGATCTTCAGTGGAATACTAGAAGAAAACTGCCCCAAATTCATAAAAGGCACATCCATACAGATAAAAAATAAAGTACACACACAATCAAGTAAGAACAGAAAGTCCCCACACCATATAATAATCAAAACACTAAATATGCTGAACAAAGAATAGGTATCAAAAGCTGCAAGGCAAAATGTGTGGTTCATAAATAAAGAAAAATACCTCACAATAGCATCTGTGTTCTCAACGGAAACTTTAAAATCCTGAAGCATAGAGCAATGTACTCCAAGTTTTACAAGACCACAAATATTAACCCAGAGTTCTTTGTCTATAAAATTCTCTGCCATACATAAAGTGGGGGTGGGGGCAAAATATGATATAAAAAGGCTAAAGGAATTTGTATCTGCCAAACTGGTCTGACACAGAATATAAAAAACAATAGGTTGCACTGAAGTGAGGAACAAGCATACCTATAAAGCTACAAAAAAGAAAACAAATGAAGATAAAATTACTGAAGTACAAAATAGGATGAATAACACAAACAGAAAAAAAATAAATGTAGGAAATCCACACAAGCATTTCAATAACTTTAAATATTAGTGCCCCAAACTCCAGATGAAAAGACATAAGTTGATAGATTAATAAGAATTAGGGGAAAATAAACCTTAATTTTGTTGTCTACGAGTAACTCATTTTACCTTCCTGGGTAGGCATTAACTCAGAGGGAAAGGGAAATGTATTTTAAAGAATAAAACCTATATGCAGGCCTGTGTCCCAAAATTATATGACAAAAATAAGCTCCACCCCAAAATTAATCTTAATGGAAAAAGAAGAAAATTTCACTATGATTAAAGAAACAAATGGCCAATAATATATTGCAATAATAAACATGCATGCAGCAAACGTTGGTGTAACCAACTTTGTAAAAGTGAGACTGTGTCTCCTAATAATGCCATAAACTAAAACCATATAGTCTCACTAACGTGACTGCTTAAACATGACCTAAACCAGAATAACACAAATAGGCATATCAAAGTAGACAAGGAAAAGTCCAAAAGGTCACAATCCTACACAAAAGACAATAAAGCACTACAAAATGCTGTGAGTGAAAACTATAGTCATCTACAAGGAAGAGCACACCATTTGGTTGTCCAATACCAAGTAGCCAGCCCAGAAAACATATACATAGAAGTAACATTATTCAGACTGAGCAGGTTTTATTTAGGAATATATGTATATACATATATGTAGGTAATAACAAGTAATGGAAAAAGAAGTCATGAGTTTGAAAGAGAGCTAGACTGGGGTATATGAGAGATTTGAGAGGAAGGAAAGGAAAAGAAAGAAAAGATGGAAGTACATTACAGTATCAAAAAAAAACAAAGTAGCACATATAAACCCAAACTTCAGGATCCCACCTAATTCTAACTCAGTAATAGTGGGTAGTTTCAACATCTCTCTCTTTTTCTGATAGACATATCATAAAGACAAAGAAAACAAGTATCAGAATTAAATTACAAAATACATAACCTTACATTTATACAGAATACTCTACCCAAATGCTGAAATGCTGAAAAATACATGTGCTATTTATCTACTCATGGAACTTTCTCTAAAATTAACCACATTCTTGGCCACAAAACAAATACAGTGAATACAGAAAAATTGAAATAGTTCTATGTCACCTATAATAATATGAATGAAATAAAATTTCAAATCAATAGCAAAGTAGCTCTATAAAAATGTTATAAAGTCGTGGAGTTTAAACAATCAATGCACTACTGGATGAAGAGTATGACTAAGAAGAAAACAATAAGAAAATTTTAAAACTTCCAAGAGCTAACTAAAAATAAAAGTACAATATATTAAATGCTCTCGGACACATTTAAGCTTAATCCTAAGAAGATTAAGTCACTAAGAAGCAAAGAAATTATCTCATACGTTACCCACTCTTGCACACTAGACAGGAAACTCAAGTTGCTGGTGAACAGGACATGGAAGTTAGAATACCATTACCTTGGACCTCTCTATAATGACATTTAACACCATGGATAAAGCAAAGATCCCTTAGCATGGACAGCGGTTGGACATGAAGTCTATACTTTTCCTGGCATGATATATAAGTCCACTCAGTAATAGGACAACTACAGCAGTGTCAGCTTTACTCTATTTAAGTGCTGTGCTATTATTTATGAATGTAAGAGGTGATTAACATACATAGCTGTTGCAATGGTGGTGATAGTTATAATACACAAACCCAAAGCCAGTCCCTCCAGAGATTCTATCCATTATTAAGTCACCATCAGAAAGACTTTCTCCTAAAGCAGATGGGGACAATTTCATTAACTACAGCTAATACATTTAATTCCTAATTAGACCCAAGGAAAAAAATTCTTTCAGATATGTGTAGTGGGAGGTAATAGAAAAGGTGTACAGCTCAGCTAGCTCCTGGCCTCCACCATGTTCACGCTCTAAATTTCCACACTAACAGTGGCAGAGGTGCCAGTCCGGATGGACACCATGAGACATTGGCATGGCTATTGCCTCCACCAGTCAGCTCTGTGGACTCCATGGCTCTAAGCATAAATGACCCTTGAGCCAACTCCACCACCCTCATAGTGCTCTGCTCAACCCCAGACAATAACCGCCATCCTTGTGGTACCTAGTAAAATGAAGACTCTTAATGCTTAAAGATTAACCAATGGATTTATATATTAACAAATACTCAATACACAAGATGCCCACACAATTAGAATTGTTAACCCAATTGCCTAATCCTGACTGCTATAGCCACATTGACATCCGGGGACATCTTCTCTCCTCAATTCTTCTTTTTCTCCCTCTTCTCCACTCCTTCCTCCTCCCAACTTCTAGCTCCGCCTATCTCTTCTCTATGCAATGACAGAGGTTCTGCCACAGATATGGACTATCCATTTGGGTGCAGACTTAGTCCATGCAGAATAACATGTCAATTGTGAATTTGGGAGTAACCAAAGTTTCAGCTATGCTGTACCAAGGAAATATTGATCAACTATGAATTTATAACAAATTAAGACTTACATCACCATCTAGTGCTGAAGAGTGGTAAGACGGGCACAAATCAACTTTGATTATAAAAACACACACACACACACACACACACACACACACACACACAC
>JADRCG010000168.1:314751-338347 GCA_019844195.1 Rhabdomys dilectus | reverse complement strand
ATATATATATATATATATATATATATATATATATATATATATATATATATCATTTCCATTAAGAAACTAATCTTTGGCCTGGACCTGCTGCCTGGAGCAGACACCCACCTGGTGTGCTCCTGTGTGGCCACCAGATCCCAAAACATCCTAGAGAAACCACTGAACCCAGAACAACAGACAACATAGCCCGTGACATCCAGAAAAACACTGAACTCAGAGCAGTGGGTACTCATATCCTGAGACATCCTAGAGGAGCCAATGCACTCAGAGCACTGGACACCTTATCCTGACACATTCTAGAGAAGACACTGCACCCAGAGCAGCAGACACCTAGCTGGTCTACTACTGTGGAGACAACATATCCTGAGACATCCTAGAGGAGCCAAAGCAACTGGAGCTCAGGATTAAAAGATCACAGAGACATCTGGACCAAGAATAGTTCAGACATAAGCAAGATAACTGGAAAGGCGGGCTCCAGTCAGAGACAGTGAGTGCAGGCAGCACTAGAGAGTTAACCAGATGGTGAAAGGCAAGTGCAAGAACACAAGCAAAAGAATCCAAAGTTACATGACATCATCAGAACCCAGTTCTCCCATCATAGCAAGCCCTGAACACCCCATCACACCGGAAAAACAGGATTGAGAATTAAAATCACTTCTCATGATGATGATAGAGGACTTTAAGAAGGACATAAATAACACTCTCAAAGAATTTAAGTAGAACACAGGTAGACAGGTAGAAGCCCTTTAAAAAGAAGCACAAAAGTCCCTTAAAGAACTGCAAGAAAACACAAATAAACAGGTGAAGGAATTAACCAAAACAATCCAGGATCTAAAAATAAAAGTAGAAACAATAAAGAAATCCCAAAGGGAGACTACCCTAGAGATAGAAAACCTAGGAAAAAGATCAGGAGTCATAGACACAAGCATCACCAACAGAATACAAGAGATAGAAGAGAGAATCTCATGAGCAGAAGATACCATGGAAAACATAGACACAACGGTCAAAGAAAATGTGAAATGCAAAAAAATCCTAACAAAACATCCAGGAAATCCAGGACACAATGAGAAGACCAAACCTAAGGATAATAGGTATAGATGAGGGTGAAGACTCCCAAGTTAAAGGGCCAGTAAATATCTTCAACAAAATTATAGAGGAAAACTTCCCTAACCTAAAGAAAGAGATGTCCTTAAGTATACAAGAAGCCTACAGAACCCCAAATAGATTAGACCAAAAAAGAAATACCTCCTGTCACATAATAATCAAAACATCAAATATACAAAACAAAGAAAAAATGCTAAAAGCAGTAAGGAAAAAAGGTAAAGTAACATATAAATGCTGACCTATAAGAATTAAACCAGGATTCACAGGAGAGACTATAAAAGTCAGAAGATCCTGGACTGATATCATACAGACCCTAAGAGAACATGAATGCCAGCCCAGACTACTATACCCAGCAAAACTCTCAATCAATATTGATGGAGAAACTAAGATATTCCTTGACAAAACCAAATTTACAAATATCTTACCACAAATCCAGCACTTCAAAGGATAAATGGTGGAAAACTCCAACACAAGGAGGGAAACTACAACCTAGAAAAAGCAAGAAAGAATCTTCCAACAACCCCAAAAGAAGATAGCTACACAAACATAATGCCACCTCTAATAACAAAAATAACAGGAAGCAGCATTCATTTTTCCTTAATATCTGTTAATATCAATAGACTCAATTCTCCAATAAAAAGACATAGACTATCAGACTGGATACATAAACACAACCCAGAATTTTGCTGCATACAAAAAATGCACCTCTGTAAAAAAGACAGACACTACCTCAGAATAAAAGGACGGAAAACAATCTTCCAAGCAAATGGTCCCAAGAAACAAGCTGGAGTAGCGATTCTGATATCAAATAAAATCGATTTTCAACCAAAAGTAATCAAAAAAGATAAGGAAGGACACTTCATATTCATCAAGAAAAAATGTACCAAGATAAACTCTCAATTCTGAACATCTAAGCCCCAAATGCAAGGGCACCCACATACATAAAAGTAACTTTACTAAAGCTTAAAGCATACATTGTCCCTCACACAATAATAGTGGGAGATTTCAACACCCCACTCTCAGCTATGGAGAGATCATGGAAACAGAAACTAAATCGAGACACAATGAAACTAACAGAAGTTATGAACCAATTGGACTTAACTGATATCTATAGAACATTTCATCCTAAAACAAAAGAATATACCTTTTTCTCAGAACTTCATGGTACCTTCTCCAAAAATAGACCATATAATTGGTCACAAAACAGGCCTCAACAGGTACAAAAAGATTGAAATAATTCCTTGCATCCTATCAGATCACCATGGACTAAGGCTGGTCTTCAATAATAACAAAAACAATGGAAAACCCACATACATGTAGAAACTGAGCAACACTCTACTCAATGATGACTTGGTTAAGGAAGAAATAAAGAAAGAAATTAAAGACTTTTTAGAATTTAATGAAAATTAGGACACATGATACTAAAACTTGTGGGACTCCATGAAAGCAATATTAAGAGGAAAACTCATAGCTGTAAGTGCCTACAGAAAGAAACTGGAAAGAGCATACACTAACAACTTGATAGCACACCTGAAAGCCTTAGAACAAAAAGAAGCTAATATACCCAAGAGGAGTAGACAGTAGGAAATAATCAAGCTCAGGGCTGAAATCAACCAAGTAGAAACAGAAAGAATCATACAAAAGATCAACAAAACCAGGAGCTGGTTTTTTGAGAAAATCAACAACATAGATAAACACTTAGCCAGACTAACCAAAGGGCACAGAGACAGTATTCAAATTAATAAAATCAGAACTGAAAAGGGAGACATAACAACAGAAACTGAGGAAATTTAAAAAATTGTCAGATCCTACTACAAAGGCCTATACTCAGCAAAATTGGAAAATCTGGATGAAATGGACAATTTCCTAGACAAATACCAAGTATAAAAATTAAATCAGGAACAGATAAACCATCTAAACAGTCCCATAACCCCTAAAGAAATAGGAGCACTCATTAAAAGTCTCCCCACCAAAAAAAGTCCGGGGCCAGATGATTTTAGTGCAGAATTCTATCAGACCTTCCAGGAAGACTTAATACGCACTCACTTCAAACTATTCCACAGAATAGAAGCAAAAGGAACAATACCCAATACGTTCTATGAAGCTACAATTATGCTCATACCTAAACTCCATAAAGACCCAACAAAAAAAGAGAAGTACAGACCAATCTCTCTTATGAATATTGATGCAAAAATACTCAAAATTCTCGCAAACTGAATCCAAGAACATATCAAAACAATGATCTATCATAATCAAGTAGCCTTCATCCCAGGACTGCAGGGATGGTTCAATATTCGGAAATCTATCAATGTAATCCACTACATAAATAAACTCAAAGAAAAAAAACACATGATCATCTCACTAGATGCTGAGAAAACATTTGACAAAATTCAACATCCCTTCATGATAAAGGTCTTGGAAAGATCAGGAATTCAAGGTCCATACCTAAACATACTAAAAGCAATATACAGCAAACCAGTAGGCAACATCAAACTAAATGGATAGAAACTGGAAGCAATCCCACTAAGATCAGGGACTAGACAAGGCTGCCCACTCTCACCCTACCTATTTAATATAGTACTGGAAGTCCTAGCCAGAGCAATTAGACAACAAAAGAAAGTCAAAGGGATACAAATAGGAAAGGAAGAAGTCAAAATTTCACTATTTGCAGATGATATGATAGTATACTTAAGTGACCCTAAAACTTCCACAAGAGAATTCCTAAAACTGATAAACAACTTCAGCAAAGTGGCTGGATATAAAATCAAGTCAAACAAATCAGTACTTTCCTCTATACAAAGGATAAACAGGCTGAGAAAGAAATTAGGGAAATGACACTCTTCACAACAGTCCCAAATAATATAAAATACTTTGAAGTGAATCTAACCAAGCAAGTAAAAGATCTGTATAAAAAGAACTTCAAGTGTCTGAAGAAAGAAATAGAAGAAGATCTCAGAAGATGGAAAGATCTCCCATGCTCCTGGATTGGCAGGATTAATTTAGTAAAAATTGAAATCTTGCCAAAAGCAATCTACAGATTCAGTGCAATCACCATCAAAATTCCAAATCAATTCTCCCTAGAGATAGAAAGAGCAATTTGCAAATTCATTTGGAATAACAAAAAACCCAGGATGGTGAGAACTATTCTCAAAAATAAAGAAAATTCTGGGGGAATCACCATCCCTGACCTCAAACTCTACTACAGAGCAATAGTGATAAAAACTGCATGGTATTGGTACAGAGACAGGCAGGAAGATCAATGGGATAGAATTGAAGATCCAGAAATGAACCCACACACCTATGGTCACTTGATCTCTGACAAAGGAGCTAAAACCATCCAGTGGAAAAAGGAAAGCATTTTCGGCAAATGGTGCTGGTTCAACTGGAGGTCAGCATGTAGAAGGATGCAAATCAATCCATTCTTATCTCCTTGTACAAAGCTCAAGTTCAAGTGGATAAAGGACCTTCACATAAAACCAGATACATTGAAACTAATAGAAGAGAAGGTGAGGAAGACCCTCAAATAGTTAGGCACAGGGGAAAAGTTCGTCAACAGAACACCAATGGCTTATGCTCTAAGATCAAGAATTGACAGATGGGACCTCATAAAATTGCAAAGCTTCTGTAAGGCAAAGGACATTGTCAATAAGACAAAACAGCAACCAACAGATTGGGAAAAGATCTTTAGCAATCCTACTTCCAATAGAGGGCTAGTATCCAATATATACAAAGAACTCAAGAAATTATACTCCAGACAACCAAATAACCCTATTAAAAATGGGGTACAGAGCTAAACAAAGAATTCTCAACAGAGGAAACTTAAATGGCCGAGAAACACCTTAAGAAATGCTCAACAGCCTTAGTCATCAGGGAAGTGCAAATCAAAACCCTGAGATACCACCTCACATCAGTAAGAATGGCTAAGATCAAAAACTCAGGTGATAGTAGATGCTGGTGAGGATGTAGAAAAAGAGGAACGCTCCTCCATTGTTGGTGGGATTGCAAGCTGGTACAACCATTCTGGAAATCAATCTGGTGGTTTCTCAGAAAATTGGACATAGCATTACCTGAGGACCCAGCTGTACCACTTCTGGGCATTTACCCAGAAGACGCTCCAACACATAACAAGGACATATGCTCCACTATGTTCATAGCAGCCTTATTTATAATAGCCAGAAGCTGGAAAGAACCAAGATGTCCCTCAACAGAGGAATGGATACAAAAAATGTGGTACATGTACACAATGAAGTATTAGTCAGCTATTAAAAATAATGAATTCGAAAAATTCTTAGGTAAATGGATAGAACTAGAAATTATCATCCTGACTGAGTTAACCCAATCACAAAAGAACACACATGGTATTTACTCATTGATAAGTGGATGTTAGCCCAAAAGCTTGGAATAGCCAAGTCACAACACAGAGACCACATGAAGCTCATGAAGAAGAAAGACCAAGTGTGGATGCCTCAGTCCTACTTAGAAAGAGTAACAAAAATACTCAAGGGAACAAATATGGAAACAAAATGTGGGGCAGAAACTGAGAAACCATCTGGAGACCATCCCACCTAGGTATCCATCCCAGGTACAATCACCTAAGCTAGACACTGATGTGTATGGCTAGAAGTACATGCTGACAAGAACATGATATAGCTGTCTCCTTAGAGGTCTGCCTGAGACTGACACATTCAGTGGCCGATGCTCACAGCTAACCACTGATCTGATCAAGGGGTTCCCAATGGAGAAGTTAGAGAGAAGACTGAAGGAGCACAAAGGGTTTGTGGCCCCATGAGGAGAGCAATAATACCAACCAACCAGAGCTCCCCAAGGTCTAAACCACTAGCATGGGAGCACATAGGGAGGGACCTATGACTCCATCTGTACATGAAGGGGAGGATGGCCTGGTTGGGCATAGGTTGGAGAGGAGATTCTTGGTCTCATAAAGGCTGAACACCAAGTGGGGGGGGGGAATTCGAGGATGGGGAGGTGGGAGTGAAGGGGTAGGTGGAGGCACATCCTCATAGAAGCATGAAGAGGGGTGATGGGATAGGAGGTTCTTGCTTGGTGTGGGCATGGGGGATTAGGGTATAAAATCTGAAATGTAAATATAATATCCAATAAAAATAAATTAAAATTTTTTCTTGTCTTGAGGAAGACTATTTCTCCAGCTCTCAGCGTTCCTTAGCTGCCTTTGTTCTTTGTGTATGGCTCAGTCTTCTTGAATTTTCCCTTGTCCTCCCTATCATTTCTTCAGTTGTTGCATTTGTTCTGTATAATTTTTGGCAATCACAATAGAACTGTGTCGTAAATGAAAGGAATTATTACCTAAGAGAACAAGTATGTTTGTTTTTTTTTTCTTTAATGTCTTTATTTGTTCACTTTACAGCTTGATCTTAGCTTCATTGCCTTCTCTCCTTTCAGTACCACACTTACAAATCTCCCTACCTCATTACCAAATCCCCTTCCACACAGGGAAGGGAAAACCCTACTTGTGTCATCCGGGGATATCCAATCCCAGCAGGACTAAGCACATCCTCTCTCACTGAGGCCCAAACAGGAAGTCCTGTTAGAAGAAAGGGGATCCAGTTGCAAGAAAAGAATAAAGACAACACCACAAGAAGACCTAAAGATTCAACTAAACTGGACCCATGAGGGCTCACAGAGACTGAACCAGCAACCAAAGAGAATGCAGCTGCTGGACCTAGTCCCTCTAAACATTTGAAGTAGATGTGCAACTTGGTCTTCATATTGGTCCCCTAACAATTACTGCAGGGGCTGTCTCTGATGAGACATTTCATTACAGAGCTCCGTCAGAATATACTATTTGCTGCAAAGTAGAACCAAGTCTCAAGCAATGCCTTTTAAATTGTCTCCTCTAGTATTATAGATGTAGCACATTACTGGGTCATACATCTGAGAATGAAAAAACATCTTTATCTGCTTCATGATACATTTTGGTGACCATGATTTATCAAAACTTCTTTTTGCTTCCAGGTGATAAGTGAGAAACTAGTAAAAACGATGCTAGATACTACAATAGCTTAAAAACCTGCTACAATGTTTATGCAGTAATGTATCACAAAAATGTAGAAGAAAATACACACACAAGAATCATTAAATCTTTCTAGTACCCAGAGTATAATACATGAGTTGACACTTTTTAGCGTATTTTCTAGTTCATATTTAAGCAATATAGTTTTTGAGGTTATAGGTAATGAATTTGTTGTTCAAATGAGCTCTTTATATACTTGTGTAAAAACATATATGTAAAACATACATATTACAAAATGTGTCATATATATGTATAAGATTATATATATATATATATATATATATATATATATATATATATGTTATTTTGTTATTTTTGCCATTAACTTGGTGACAAGTCTAATGTTGGCTTTTATATTAACAAACAATAATGAAGGGAAGCAAACTGAATTATCATTTTTACAGTTTTGAAACAAATAATTTTCTTCTATGTGTAATGTTTTTCCATATTGATTGCTCATTTATAAAAGTGCTAAATATTTTAATACCTCAGTATTTATTTATGTATTTATGGATGTCATATTTATACAACATATAGATCCAAGTGATAGATTCTGTTGATTTGCAGAGTCATACTTTAGTAGCTGCTAATAGCATACTTTGCTAGCCAATTGGGTGCTGTTGTGTTGTTTCTGTCGGTCTGCCTGGTTTTCTTTGGGGGGAGGGTAGACTGACTTTACTTATTAAATGGGATTTTAATTGAAGTAGAGTTATATCATGTTCTCCTTTCTCCTGTCGTCCTCAAATTCCTCTCCCTACATTTCCTAAACCCTTCCAGTACAACCATTCAAGTTGATAGCCTCTTTTTCCTTGATTATTATTATTGCATAAATGTATATGTTTGTTCACACACACATACATGCACAAACTTTTGAGTACTATTTTGATATTGTAATTTCATGTAAATTAAATGTAAATTCTGGTCTGACCATTCTACTTCTTATAATGAATTAGGGAATGCATCCCTGGGAGATGCTAATTCTCCTCCCTAAAGACTAGTTTTCAGATTTTTTAAAAAAAATCTGAGTTCTACAATATCCATGTATTATGACTCTTCTCACTTAAATTACTATCATTTTTACTATTTCTATGCTGAAAGTTATATTATATACTATTCACTCTGAATTAAAAGTATTTTCTTTGGTTAAGTGGAAGGGAATATTTGTACAATGCTATCTGTATACTGCTTTTATGGATTATCTAATAAAGAATGATGAACTTCTCATGAATAATAGGACTCATGGAATGGGGCAGGTATAAAAAACACATTAGTTGCCCTCTAAAGATGACACACACACACACACACAAATTGTCAACCCAACACATTGTAGGAATTGATAAAAAGAAAAAGTAGTAATATTTTAAGAATTACCTAAAAGAAGAATATCAGAAAGATGACTTACCAAACTAACAATTTTCTCTTTGGTCACATTTTTTTCCTGTCTGATGAATGGTTATAAAGACATATGTTATGTAGAGACAGTTTTCCCCACAGCCTGACTTATCTTCACTTCCTGAAATTGTCTCATGGATGTCCCTTGTCACCTATTTGGTGTTCTCAACAAAACGAGAACCTTGGAAATTATCATATACACCTCTTGGAGATTTTTTTGCTAAGAGTGATAGTAAGTGTTACTTATTTATGAAAACAGAAACAAGTAAAAAGTCCTGGTAGTTACTGAGCATTAATAATATTATCCAACCTTTCAAAATTATTCTCTTCATCAATGAGTAATAAAAAGTAGTTGCTTCTTTATATATTCAAAGTGACTCAAAACATTTTATACTTATTAAACCAATTGCTAAAAGTATGAAATATTATCAAATAATATGCTGTGAACACAATACCGTAATCATGCAATCTGTGTCAAGTCTTGGTCACATAATTGACAAATTCCAGTATGCAGTGTTGGCAGATTTGAATTTCAGTTATTTAGACCCATTAGATTTTTTTTAAAAGTATTTGTTTATACTTACTGTGTATGTTTATATGTGAATTTGTGACATAGTATTTATAGAGAAAAGTCAGAAGGTCACTCTATCAATTCTTTTATTCTACCTTTATCAGTTTTCTAGGGGTTGAATTTAAATTGTCAGACAACATCAAACACCACTCTCATTATCATATTCTCATAGATATCTTCTCTCCATCTTTAACTATGTTTTAAAAAGAAGGCGTAGATGTACATTTCAAACATAAGTATATTTATTTTAAATTTAAAACATCTAACAATTACAGCTAAAAGATTGGTCTGTATAAAGAGTGAGGGAGACAGCAGAACTTTAATCCAAAGATCTCCAACATTACCCAATGTAAATTTTTGAATGAGAATGTCCTCCAAAGGCCAATGTATGGGAACACATTCTTCTCAGTTGGTAGTAGTGTTTGAGGAGGTTATGGGGATGTATGGACTTGCTGGAGAAAGTATGTCACTGGGAGTGTGTTAATGGGAGGATAGGCCCTTGGGCCTGTGAAGGCTCAATGCCCCAGTTTAGGGGAATGCCAAGGTGGGGAAGGTGGGAGTGGGTAGGTGGGTAGGAGAGCATCCTCATAGAAGCAGAGGGAAGGAGGATGGGATAGGAGGTTTCCAGAGGGGAAACCAGGAAAGGGGATAACATTTGAAATGTAAATAAATAAAATATCCTAAGAAAGAGATAAAACCTGGAGCTATTTCAGATTTATGCACTTGGCTTCATGCTTGTGTTTGAAGATATGAGCTCTTAGCTTCCCACTTTCTACTTCTTCCACCAAGTCTGACACTTACAGCCATGCTTCCTATCATTTAAGACTCTTAAATGGAGCAATCAACTCAAATAAACCCATCCTTCCAAAAAAAACCATTTAATTAAAAATTAATTAAGTTATTAATAAATAAAAAATTAAATGAATATAATACATCAAACTTAAAATGTAAAATTTAAAAAGTGTTGATACATACATTTAACCATGAAGACATCATCCCAGCATAAATAATGAACTAGATGCTTACTACCAATAGGTAGTTCCTATTTTCTGTTTGTGAGGCATATGCACGTGTATGCACATGCTACAAATATGTGCAACAGTAAGCTGGATGTAGGTCAGTGTTGTGTATCTCTCTCTGTTATTCTGTGTTTGATATTCCAGTGATATAAGTTAGTAGTATTTATAATAATTTAATTTCTTTTTCAAACTTTTATCATATTTACCACCCCCCCCAAACATCTCTTTCCCATGCCTTCTCACTCACTCAACTTTGACACAACTTGTTTACTCCCTTATTTCTCCACTGACTCCAGTTTGCACTGCCCAGTTATTCTTGATAATAAGGACTACTCTGATTTGTGGTCAACCTATCAGAGATCATATTTCTAAAGGACAGGGTCTGCCCTGTACCGGCTTCTACCAAATAGCAGTAGCTCCTCAGTAATAGACTTTTGTGAGTATCTCCCCAATTCTGGCTGAAGTTTGTAAGATTTCATGAAAGCCATAACTGTTGTTGTATATTCTAATACCTTGGTGACCTGCCTGACAAAAATAATGACACAGAGACCTTTGAATATTTTAAAGCTTGGGCTTTAGCTTGGCAGACTCTCAACTCATTCATCTAATACCCACCACATGGCTAGCTATAACTTTCTGGCCAGTAACACATATCTCCACTCCCATATCTCCTTTAAAAAAGACTCTCCTAAGGACTCTCTTCTTTCTTCTTCCCAGACTCTATTTCTCTCTTCCACCAGAAGTCCCACCTTCTACTTCCTGCTCTAGCTATTAGTCGTCTGCTCTTTATACAAATCAATCAGCAGTGAGACACATCTGATACAACTCTCTAACAGTCTATGGATAGAGGACAGTGTGACCGACCTTTTCTTTCAGATTTATAAAACAGGAGGTGGGTCACAGTAATGACAATAACAGAATCTGTTAGCATTTAGCACACTGCTAGATCAGCAATTAACAATCAAACATATAGGAACACAATTAATACAATATGAATGAGGGTCACCTCTACATCGGTGAGTACTTACGTGCATCTGCCCTACTGCATTTGGAGAACAGTTCCCTTGGTGCTTTCAGCCACATCCAGCTTTATGCACGTATCCATGGAAAATTAAACTGACAACTTATCTTGGCTGTGATAAGTAATACTATAAAAATATGACCATGTAGATAACTCTTCAACACATAAATTTCAAAAGCTGCAGATATATAGTAGGAAGCAGCATGCTGGCTTACATATTAACTCCACTTTTAATTTTTATGAAACCTAAATATTGTTTTTCATAGTGCTCCTACTATTTTCCTTTCCTATCAGTAATATAAATGTCTGATTTTGCAATATGCACATATGAATTGGAGTACAAACTTAGAGTTGACTTTTAAAAGTTAAAATTAATAAGCTCTAGCTGCAAAAAGTACAGAAACTCAAGTATATGCAGCCCAAATGGGAGAGGAGACATTATGACACTAAATAGTAATAATAATAATAATAATAATAATAATAATAACTTATTATTATTGTTGTTGTGGTAGTTGTTGTGACACTAATAATAATCACCAGATTTGTAACTATAACTACCTGTCAATGGAATGAATAATCTACAGGAAATGAGAAGTTTCTAGAAACACAAATGGAATCAGTACAAACTTTAGGATAATTTGTTTGTGTGAAAAAAATGGCTGTAAACTTGACAGATAAGAGTTCTGTATATAACCTTGAAAATTATGAACTTTAAGCAAGATTATCAATTACATAAATGAATCCTAGAAAGAAGAAAAATACTGCCTGACTTCCAAATATTCTCTAAGAAATGGAGAGATGGATGAGCTATTAAGAATAGGATCACAGTTAATACTCAAAACATACTATTGTTACCAACAACGGGTGCATAGTACTGTCATAAAATCAGATCTATAAATGGATATGACAGAATAGTAAGTACAAATAATTTAACCCCTTCTGGCCAGTATATTTTAAAGATGGTGCACAGAAAAAAATGGGAGAGAAAAGCATATCTGACTTAAAAATAATTTTTTACTATTTTGGAGGGAATGGGGAAAGGAGAATGGCAGGGGTGGGTAGCAGATCTTATGTAAAGAGATCAAGGAAAAGAAAAAAGAGATTTGTGAGGATGGTCAATCTCTAGGACATGCCAGAAACCTGAGATGGGGGGGGGAGAGGACCTAGATGTCTATGGGGGCAGCTCTAGCTGAGACTCCTAGCTGAAGGTGATATTGATCCAGAAGTGACCACTTCCTGTAACCAGGCAAGACTTCTAGTGAAGGGATAAGGACAGAGACCCAGCCATAAAACCTTCAACCCCAAAACGTGTCCTGTCAACAAGATGTGCAATGAAAAACATAAAGCAGAGATGGGAGTAATGGCCAACTAATGACTGCCCCTAATTGAGACCTGGGCAAAAACCAATCCCTGACACTATGATAGTCAGCTATGTTCGCACTCAGAAACCTAGGATAATAGTCCTCTGAAAGGGTCCACCCTTAAGACAGTGGGAAGAGATACAGAGGCTCAAACCCAAACATTAAATGGAGCTCAGGAAGTCTTACAGAAGAGTTAGGAGAAGGATTGAGTAATCTGAAGAGGACAGAGAATCCAAAGGAAAACCAACAGAGTCAACTAACCTGGACCCTTGGGGGCTCCCAGAAACTGAATCACCAATCAAAGAGCAAACATGGGCCAGATCTAGGCCCCCTCCACATATGTACCAGATTAGCAACTTGGTCTTCATGTGGATCTGCAACATCTAGAGCAAGAGCTGTCCCTCAGCCTGTTACCTGCCTACCTGTGGATCCCATACCCCTAAAATGATGGTCATGTCTGGCCTCAAAGGGAAAGTATGACTGGATGTGTAGTATGTGGCAGTGTAGTTAGTAAGGTTAGTAGGGATTGACACCCAGAAGAAGGATTCTTCTTCCCAAAGAGAAGGGGAAGGTGGAATGCGGGCAGGACTTGCATGATGGGGTACTGGAAGGGGAGGAAGGGCTGATATTGGGTTATAAAGTGGATGAATGAATGAATAAATAAATAAATAAATAAATAAATAATTTATATATGCATACACATGTGTATGTTTGTCTGTAGTTTGTTATAAAATATATTCTGGTTGTAATTGTTCCTCCCCTAGATTCTCTTTGCCTAACTAAATCAACACCATTTCTTTCCCTCTCATTTGAAAACAAGCAAGCATCTAAAAAATAATAATAATAGTAGCAATGATAAAACAACATAAAATAAAAGCAAACAAACCAGACTAGAACAACAAACACACACACACACACACACACACACACACACACACACACACACCGAGAGACAGACAGACAGACAGACAGACAGACAGACAGACAGACAGACAGACAGACAGACAAGAAAAAAAACAAAGAAAATGGTGGAGAAATTAAAAAAAAAAGGCTCATAAAACAACAAATTGACCCTGAGGCACACACATTTGCAGTAAATCCCATAAAAGAATAAAATCTTCCTAGAAGACAGGCAGACTGTAGGGGGTTTAGGACCAGAAAGCACAATCCATAACAAAAGACCTTGAAGGTTTGAAAAATTGTCCAGGAAAAGTATTACAAAACAACAACAAAAATTTTATAATTTCAAAAATAAAACATTCAGTTTGTTTTCTGTTAACCATCTACTACTAGCTGTGGACCATGTTCTTAAGTGTGTTTGTATACCTCTTGAGACGCCATTAGAGAAAATCAATTTTCCTGTGTGAGTGGTTATCAATTGGAGATAGCTTACAGATTAGGATGGGGGCTTGTGTCTACTACCCTTCTCAGCACTGGGACTCTATTTGACTTAGACCTGAACAGACCCTGTGCATGATGCCACAGACTCTGTGGCTTTATTTTGTCTACAAGGCCTTGTTTCCTGGTCTTCTGTCCTCATTGGCTCTTAAAATCTTTACAAATTCTCTTCCTCATACTTCCCTGAGCTAAGAAAAGAGATTAGATTAAAAAACATCCAATTTAGAGCTGAGTGTTCAAGGTATTTGAGTCTCTGTGCACTGTCAAGTTTTAGGCTCTATATTTCCTATCTGTGCAGGAAGAAGCTTCTCTAAGATGGTTGAGGAAGATACTGACCTATGAGTACAACATGTAATTAGGAGTCATCTTATGGCAATATTCTTTTTATATTGGTTATGTTATTTATTTACATTTAAAATGTTATCGCCTTTCCCAGTTTCCCATTTGAGAGGCCCCTATCCGATCCCCTATACCCCTGCTTCTATGAGGGTGGTTTCCCACCTACCCACTCCTGCCTCCCCTCCCTGTCATTCTTCTACACTGGGCCATCGAGCCTTCACACAACCAAGAGCCTCTTCTCCCATTGACGCCAGATAAGGCCATCCTCTGCTACATATGCAGCTGGAGCCATGGGTTATTCCATGTGTATCTTTGGTTGGTGGTTTAGTCCCTGGGAGCTTGGTGAGGGAGGAGGTCCTTGTTGGTTGATATTTTTCTTCCTATGGGATTCTTCCAGCTCCTTCAGTTCTTTCTAGTATTTGATTGTTCTCCTAGGTCCTTAATCTGTATAGTCATAGGATATTGGCTATATGAGCAGTATCCAGCATGAGTTTCGTCAAAAAAAATTAAATGAGAAATGCATGTGATCATGACATATATAAAAAGAAACTGCAGCAACTACATTAATATTAACCAAAGTATGTTTTAGATAAAAGAATATAACTAGAGAAAAAAGGAGATGATTATATAAAGACATCCAATTAAAATGCATATATTTAAATAGTAGTTACATAATTTATTACGATAAACCTGTTTTAAATATAAGATATTTATATGAATACATGTACACACAGACACAGTCAAAATAAATGTTTGAAACACACATCAGTGTCCTTTTTTAAACTTCCTGGGGTCTTAATGATTTGAAAATTAAGTTCGTCCATCCTAACACAGCAAATTATCAGAGAATATACTGAAATACAACATCTACATGATCAGTGTTACCTGCCTATTTGAGACAACTCCATCATGTATTAGAGAACCACTTTATTATGGTCATGCAGAACACACAGGACATGGCTTCTTTTAAAACTGGAAACAAAATTTTTATGAACTCTGCCTATGTAGAGTAGAGAATCAAATATGAATAAGGTACCACTGTGGCATTTGTTGATCACAGAAAAAAAATCATATTACTTTACTAATTTTAAATTCTGGGCTCATTTATAATTTTGCATGTAGCTCTGTTATATTTCATAAATATGCAGTACTTGGAATTATTTTTAACAAAGAAACCCCAAAGAGATGTCCAACGTAATTACCTACAGGGTTCTATTTTGTTCAGAAGGTAGGCTGGGTGAGTTTTGCCCATGGGACAAATTCATGTGGTAAATAATAGTCAGGTCAACAGATAACTGTCTCAAGGTACTCTCCTTACACAGTATGGGTATATTCGCATGGAAACAGCACAGAGGAGGAAAACCTGAGATGTTAGAAAATATTGAGTCTGGTAAGTTAGATCATCTCCCTGATACTCTTCTTTAGGACAACTCTGAAAATATATCTGTGTATTTGTTTTATCAGCTATGATTGGGCTTGAAAATTATTTCTTTGCTTTGTTACAAATTAGAAAACAAAACATGGTCTACTTCTATTATATCTAAAATTTTGTGTTTTGTCACCAGTTCCCAAACCACAAAGAAGCACGGCCTCTGAAATATGCTTATGTCTGCATCAGATTATTTTTATTTGTCTGCTAAACCATCGAAGCAACATACAGCTATTCTTCACAGCCATTACCATTTAACAGGATAGAGCCCCTTTATATCAGATACGCTTAGTATGTCAGATAACTTTCAGCATAAAAACAAATGTAAAATGGGTCACCAATCTCTAGAGAGACATAATGTGAAACTTAGTTTTTGCAGGAATGAAATGAAGGGAACATGAGATAAAATAAAGACATGAATGAGCTACTAGAATATATTCCTTACTACATCAGAATATAACACACAGATCTATATTGTCTAAGTCCTAATATGTGATTAACTGATGTAAAAGCATAAGTGTTAAGAATATTTTAGAGTTTATAGCATATAATCTTTCTATTTACATGTTCATAACACACTATAAACAGAACAGTGTTTGAGACAAGGATACACTGTCAATAGGTGATAGTGATTTGACCAAATCTCCATATTTAAAAAAAATCTATGCTCAATCTATGGAATAAATTATATGTAGATATCTGCTAATAAAGTGATGTAACCATTGCACAGTAATTTAATGAACATTATTTTTACATGCTATGGTTTTCCTGCTCAAATGTTTCATAACAATGCACCTACCCATTTTTTCAGAAATTCCTTTCTCAAGCACAAAATTTCCAGCCTTGACTATTATTGTTACAAGTTATCCTAGAATGTGCAAATCATATTTTTAGAAAATTTTCACACTAATGAGAAACTAAGTTTGGAATGGGATTCAGATTGTTCTGCCTTAACAAAGGCCAAATTTGTTATATATACATATTTGGTATAATATCAAGAATTTTCCTTAGAAAGCTGGCAAATCTTTATTATAGAAAATAAGTTTATTTCCAATTTTTAAAATTACTATCTAACATAAACCTTTGCAATAGCAAACATTTTGACTGATTTATTTCCCTTGCTTTTTAGTTCATGCTTCTGAGTCTTCAGAAAATGGGAAGGTAAAATAACACATTGTATGGGAAAGTCAACTTCTGCATATCCACACCTTAGGGATTTCAAAGGATACCATAGGTAAGACACACAATTTGAGAAGAATACCCAAGGAATTACTGAAGATAAAGAGAAAATTTGCATATATCATCTCCCATGCAGCTTGACTATTGTCAATATTACCTGTCAACAGAGATATTGTTATATTTTGATATAAATAATTTTCACTGGATGCTTAACTTCACATTAATGCAAGACTAATTGTCAAATACATTATTTATTGATTTATGTGTGTGTGTGATGTATTATCCTCTTTAAAGTAATAGCACATATCAATAAATAAATGGTACAAATTTAAGAGAAACAAATAGATGAAGATGGTAGATAATTATGATTGATGGGTGATAGACAAATATATAGTAGGTGAATGCATACTTTATGATAAAAGTTATGAATATTATACAGTATAGTGATTTATTACTACTTGTTGATATTATTTAGAACAAATATGTTCTAATTATAGCCTTAAGTTTTACATAATGTTCAAGTTTGTATCTGAATTGTCCTTACGTTCAGTTAATCCATTTCTACATTTATCTGCATTAACATTTTTGCTAATGAGCTTAGTTGTCCAGATGAGTTCCCTGTTACATTTTAACTTATGATAAATATGAACATGATGTTCACCTCCCAATCATGTGCTTGAGTATCACATATAGTATTGTATAGGTTCTCTCATAATCATTATTACATTTCCTTCAGAGGAGTAAGATAAAAATTTAATGTTATAAAATATTATAAAATAAACTGCATTGTGGCTTAAAAGATTCACTATTTATGCTAATGAAAACAGAAAGGCTGTAACAGATCTTATACATTGAAATTCAGTAATTAATAATCTATTCCCCAAGGATATGAGTTAATTTTTCTCATGTAGTGAAATAACTGTTGGCTCCACATTGATAATTAGTTTAAACTGAAGTAGTAGGTAAAATCTCCCTCCCAGAGGAAGACATAATCATTTGTAACCTCTAAGCTTGCTGATCTGTGGTTTTGCCTGCTCTAATACAGAGAATATTTGTGAAACAATGTACATATAAATTTAATTTAATGTTCTCCATCCAAGAAAGTTAATCATGGCTCATGAGGCTTGACTTTGATAGTAATGCCATTCATATTTGGTGAAGACTTCTCTTTATATTTATGTGATGTACAGATATTAAGTCTAAGGTGAATGTCAAATTCTGCAAGCAATTTGTCCCTCCAACATCTTTCTTTATCTGTAGGTTGATTCTTCGGACAAAATGAATGGAGTGAATCAGTCTGTGGTGTCAGAATTTGTGCTTTTGGGACTTTCCCACTCACAGAATCTTCAGGTCTTGCTCTTTGTGATATTTTTGATAGTTTATTTGCTCATTCTGTCAGGAAATATTGTCATCGTGATCTTAATAACCATTGACCGCCATCTCCATTCCCCTATGTATTTCTTGTTGGCCAACCTGTCCTTTGTTGATGTATGGCTTTCCTCAGTATCCACTCCAAAAATGGTCACAGACTTTCTCAGGGAAAACAAGACCATTTCCTTTGAAGGATGCATGTCCCAAGTCTTCTTTGATCATTGCATTGGTGCAGCAGAGATGGTGCTGTTGCTGGTTATGGCTTATGACCGTTATGTGGCCATCTGCAAACCTCTCCACTATTTCACCATTATGAACCTGAAAAAATGTGCTACGCTGGTGTTGATTTCCTGGACAATTGGCTTTGTGCATGCCTTGAGTCAACTTATACCAGTTCTACAACTACCTCTCTGTGGTCCATTGGAAATAGACAGTTTTTTTTGTGACATACCACTGGTAATCAACCTAGCCTGCATGGATTCACATGATTTGGATACTTTAGTAAATGCTGACTGTGGGGTTGTGGTTGTAACATGCTTTATTCTGTTGCTTATATCCTATACTTATATCCTTATCACTGTTCGTCAGAGCGCTAAGACTGGGGCCTCTAAGGCCCTTTCCACATGCACTGCCCACATCACTGTGGTGATGCTCCTTTTTGTGCCCTGTATCTTCATCTATGTTTGGCCCCTCAATATCAACTGGTTTGACAAATTTCTTGCTGTGTTTTATTCTGTTGTTACACCTCTCCTAAATCCAGCCATTTATACACTGAGAAATAAAGATATAAAACATTCTCTAAAGAGATTAAAAAGCTCTTTTATTAATCATAAGGCAAATACTTAATGCCCAGGAAATCCACCATAAATATTTTAAGATGATATTTCAATGAAATGAGGAGAGGTTAAAATTTGGATTATTTAAATTTCATGTACAATAATTTTGAGTATTTTGATATGTAGTAGCTTTAATATAATTTTGAAAATCAAAAGTGTTAGTCATATAGACCACTAAACTACTTCTGAATTTTTTCAAATGCTGATCCTTTTATCTGAGACAATTATTAAATGTTTCTTAAATGTCTTAATTAATATTAAAAGAACTAATTGTATTTGTCAGGCTTATATCTAATAATTTTGTAAAATTTGCTTAAATATTGTTCTAACAACACAAAATTCTATTTGCTAACTTACAGTACTTACAGTATCCCACAAACGTTTTATTCACTCCTTTGTAGAAGGGCAACATCATTATCTCTTCTTTTATTCTACCTTGCTCCAAAAACACTATAGGGAGAACTTAAAGCTCATGGAAAATTAAACAAAATTTATGAACAGTACAATAAACAGCAATGTATATTATTTGATATTGATTTTATTACTTTAAAAATAAATTGTTGTATAAACAAATATATTTTTCTCAATTATCTAAATTTTAAGAACTAAAACTTTTTTTTAATTTCTATCTATTATTTAAATAAATTCATGAACTGTAGTTTTTTTATGTATATATCAGGTGTATTGTATTCATAAGGTCTTATTTCTTGGTGTGTTTGGTCCCAATGTCTCTTATAATCTTTATACTTCTTCCTCTCCATAGTTCACCGAGTGCTGAGACAAAAGATTAGTTGAATTTAGCACTAGTGTTTTAAGATTGTTTCAAGATTTCTCATTTTCTGCATATTGTCCAGTTCTGAGTCTCATCTACAGAATGGACTTCTCTGAGGACAGCTGAGAAGGGAACTAATATATGAATATAGCAAATCATTTGGAGTCATTTTATGGCTATATTATTTTAGTAGAACAGTACTATTTCATTTTCCTGTGTTTAGTCTTATGTTCTTGGCTACATGAACAGTGTCTAGCATAAGTTCCATGTCAAAAACAAAAATGAAGAAGAAATGCATGATATAGTGACATACATCAAGAGAAACTACAGCAACTACATTGATATTAGTCAATGTATGCTTGAGATGGAAGAACATTACTAGAGAGAAAAAAAGAATTTTATAAAAAGTAGGTCAGCCAATTATAATTTTGTTCTAAACTTTGTGAATATTCTGAATTCTAAGAATAAGAAAATTCATACTTGAATAAGTATAATGAAATAGTCAAAACACTAAGTAATTAAAATAACTATATGCAATTAATCAAAGATTAACTGATTAGATAAAATTATATTCACATAAAACTTGAACAAGAATATCACACTTCTGCTCTCTAAATACATAGAATATACAATATGTTACATAATAATCTGGGCAGTGAAACAAGTATTACTTTTCTTAAATCTTATTTTTTTAATGGTTCACATATGTGTACAATGCAACTTCATCATATCCATCCGTATTACCTCCATCCAAATCTCCCAAGATTTCTTCCAGTACATGTCCCTTCTAAATTCATATTCTCTTATTAGCAACCCAGTGAGTCTAATTAATACTGCCAAAGTGCACATGAGTATTGAGTTAATACTGGGATATGAGAAAGCTTCAACTAGCCAGTTTTCAAAATAAAAGGTGTTTCCTGCCCCAAAACTACCCATTTAAAGTAACTGCTTAACTGGAGATGATGCCTTACAAGCTGCTCTTCTCTCCATGTTGGAATTTTTAACTCTCTTGATCTTAGTATTGGTTGTTCACCAGCAAGGTAGATAAGACCTGTCAGTGGGAAAGGGCTCGAACCTCATATGACACACAAAACAAGTCCACAAGTTCAGATCAAATAAAAAAAACAACACAACTGTTAAGAAAGGACAAGAGATAGAAATGCCCTTCAAAAACTACCAGTGCTTGATCTTGAAT
The DNA here is from genome assembly GCA_019844195.1 of Rhabdomys dilectus. Lineage (NCBI taxonomy): Eukaryota > Metazoa > Chordata > Mammalia > Rodentia > Muridae > Rhabdomys > Rhabdomys dilectus. Next base: position 317,311 of record JADRCG010000168.1, on the reverse strand, counting down.
GAAAATCATTCCTAAGAATATCAGGGCATAGAACTTAAAAGAACAATTATAAATATAATCAAATAATCTAATGAGTTTAGAAATGACAAACACACACATGAGAGAAGTTAAAGAATAAGATGTTAATTATTGATTAAAGTCCAAGAAAAAAAAACATACAATAATATGGAATGATAAAGACAACTGAGGATTTGAAAAACAAATTTATTTTGTTCATCCTTCTGAGTGTGATCGAAGCATCTCACTTGGCCCCATTTTATTACTATTGCTATTGTTGTTACCTTTAATCTTTTTATTGGCTATTTTATTTATTTACATTTCAAATGTTATCCCCTTTCTTTGTTTCCCCTCCAGAAACCCTCTATCCCATCCTCCCTCCTCCTGCTTCTATGAGGGTGCTCCCCCACCCACCAACCCACTCCTGCCTCCCCACCCTGACATTCCCCTATACTGGCATTCCCCTATACCGGGGCATTATGCCTTCCCAAGACCAAAGAGAGCTCCCATTGATGTCCAACAAGGTCATCCTCTTCTACCTATGTGGCTGGAGTCATGGGTCCCTGATGTGTGCTTTTAGATTGGTGGTTCAGTCCCTGAGAGCTATGAAAGGTCTGGCTTTCTTGTCTCCATCATTAATCTTTTTATACAGTCCAGTCATTATCACCCTCCTAGTCTGCCCTCAGACAGTTACTCATCCCATTCCTCCTTTTCCATCTCCAAAAGAGTGTACCCACTGCCCAAATTCACCAGGCCTCCGCACTCCCTGGAGTCTCAAATATCTCGAGGGTTAGATGCATCTTTTCTCGCTGAGGCCAGACCAGGCAGTCCTCTGTTGTATATGTGTCAGAGGCCTCCTATCAGCTAGTAAATGCTGCCTGGTTGGTTGCTCAGTGTCTCAGATATCTCCAGAGTCCAGGTTAGTTGAGATTGTGAGTCTTCCTATGGGGTCACTTTCCTCCTCAGCTTCTTTGAGCCTTTCCCTAATTCAACTACAGGTGTCCCTGACTTCAATCCATTGATTGGGTGTAAGCATCTGCATCTGACTCCTTTAGCCATTTCTTGGGCTTCTCAGCAGACAGCCATTCTAGGCTCCTATCTGTAAGCTCTCCATAGCATCAGTAATAGTGTCAGGCCTTGGAGCCTGCCCTTGTGCGGGATCCCAATTTGGGCCTGTCACTGGGCCTACTTTCCCTGTCTCTTCTTTATTTTTGTCCCTGTAGTTCTTTTAGATGGGAACAATTCTGGGTCAGAGTTTTTGACCATGGGGTGAATGGGACCTCATGAAACTGAAAGGCTTATGTAAGGCAAAGGACATAGTCAATGGGACAAATCAGTAACCTACAGATAGAGAAAGTCTTCATTAACTCTGCATCCAATAGAGAGATAATATCCAAAATATATAAGTAACTCAAGAAGCTAACCTCCAAATAAACAAACAACCCAATTAAAAAATGGGGCATAAAACTAAACAAAGAATTTACAACAGAGGAATCTTGAAGGGCTAACAAGTATATAAGAAATGTTCAAAGTCTTTAGTAATCAGGGAAAGGCAAATCAAAATGACCCTGAGATTCCACCTTATAGCAATCAGAATGGCTAAGATGAAAAACTCAGGTGACAGCAGATGTTGGCAAGAATGTGAAGAAAGAAAAACACTCTTTCACTGCTAGTGGGATTGCAAACTGGTACAACCACTCTGGAAATCAATCTGGAGTTTCCTCAGAAAATTGAAAATAGATCTACCTGAAGACCCAGCTATACCACTTTTGGGCATATACCCAAAAGATGCCCCACATGCCACAGGAGCACATGTTCCATGATGTTCATGGATGCCTTATTTATGATAGCCAGAAGCTGGAAACTACCCAGATTTCTCACAACAGGAAGAATGAATACAGAAAATATAATGCATTTACATAACTGAATACTATTCAGCTATTTAAAATGAGGACATCATGAGTTTTGCAGGCAAATGGTTGAAACTAGAATATATTATCCTGAGTGAGGTAACTCAGACCCAAAAGGACATGCACTGTATGTACTCACTAATAAGTGGATATTAGCCAAAAATGTACAGAATACCCAAGATACACACCACATAATTCAAAAAGGTTAACAAGTTAAAAAGCCCAAGTGAAGATATTTCAATCCCACCTGGGAGAGAGAAGAAAGCAACTAGGGGGCAGAGAGAAGGAAGGAACTGGGTAGAAGAAAGAAGGGGGAAGGAAAACTGGGAACATGATCAGGTATTGGGGGGAAGGAAACAGGAGTGAAGCCCTGAGTGCCAGCAGAATGAATGGAAATATGGAACCTCAGAAGGTGGGAGGTGGGGAAACCCTCCAGAAATTACCAGAGACCTGGAAGGTGCGAGACTTTCAGGACTCAAAGGGAGTGCAACCTTAGATGAACCTTTATCACACAGTCAAAAACACTTGACCCCCTACTAAGTGGGACTGAAGCATTCTCACTTGGCTCTTCATGTTTAATTTTTTTTGGTCTGTTGGAGATAGATAGATAGATAGATAGATAGATAGATAGATAGATAGATAGATAGATAGAT
>JADRCG010000168.1:302376-314741 GCA_019844195.1 Rhabdomys dilectus | reverse complement strand
GATAGATAGATAGATAGATAGATAGATAGATAGATAGATAGATAGATTGATTGATTCATGGGCATTCTGTATATATCCATTCTGTATATATCTGTACTTTATGGCTAATATTCACTTATCAGTAAGTACACACACCATATATGTTCTTTTGAGTCTGGGCTACCTAACTCGGGATAGTATTTTTCTAGTTCCAGCTGTGTGTCTGCAAAATTCATGGTGTCCTTGTTTTTAATAGCTGAATAGTATTCCAGATCAGGAAGTCTATTGTGAAATTCTGTCTCCTAAAAATGACAAGGAGACCCTTCTGGTCTGTAATTCCACTTGCACCCATGGTAGATTGGCCTGCCTGCTCCCCTACCCCATAGCCCTGCCTATCTTCCAGAAGGACTGCTCTAACCAGGGATACAGGTGAGACTCCCTCCCAATACCCACACCAGCTGGTTCCCTCACAGACTCCAACAGGCCTGAGATTCTTCACTGCCAGAGCCCCATTGCCCATCCAGTCTGTACCCATAGCAGATCAGTTTGCATGGTTCCCCATCCATCCCATAACTCTGCCTGGCTCCCAAGAAGACTGCTCTAACCAGGGACACAGGAGGCCTGCTCTAACCAGAGACAGTACTGCTTGCCTCCTAGGAAGCCTGATCTAACCCAAGACATACAGCACTATTGGACTTTGATGAGGCTTGCTCCAATCTTAGACACCCAGGCCAGTTAACAATTAAGACAATAAGATGGTGAAAGGCAAGTGCAAGAACATCATGAACAGAAGCCAATGCAATCTGACACCATTAGAACCCAGCTCTTCTACCACAGCAAGCTCTAAATACCCTAACACACATGAAGAGCACAATTCTGATCCTACATCACATCTCATGAAGCTAATAGAGGCCTTTAGGACATAAATAAATTTTTAAAAGAAATACAGGAAAACACAATTAAACAGATAGAAGTCCTTAAAGAGAAAACAAATTCCTTAAAGAAATACAGAAAAAGGCAAGCAAACAGGTGAAAGAATTGAGCAAAATGGTCTCAAGACCTAAAAATGAAAATAGAACGAATAAAGAAATCACAAATGGAGGCAACCCTGGAGATGAGAAATCTAGGAAAGAGAACAGGAACTACTATGGAAGCAAGCATCACCAACAGAGTAGAGGAGATGGAAGAGAGAATCTTGGGTATAGAAGATACTATAGAAGATAGTAATACGTTGGTCAAAGAAAATGCAAAGTGTAAAAAAGTTCCTAACCCAAAACATCCAGGAAATTTGAGATACAATGAAAAGACAAAAGAATAATAAGAATAATAGGAATAGAAGAGTGTTAAGATTTCTAGTTCAAAGAGAGAAAACATCTTCAACAAAATCATAGAAGACAACTTCCCTAACCTAAGGAAAGAGATGGTCATAAATGAACAAGAATCCTACAGAACAGCAAATAGATTGGACAGAAAGGAAAATTCTCCTGCCACATCATAACCAGAAGAAATGCACAGAGAAAAGAAGTAATATTAAAAGCTGTAAGGGAACACAACCACATAACATATAGAGTAATATAGGAAATACACTTGACTGCTCAACGAAGAGTCTAAAAGCCAGGAGATGCTGGACAGAGTTCTTACAGACTGTACAAGAATACAGATGCCATCTGAGACCACTATACACAGCACAACTCTCAATCACCATACATGGAGAAACCAAGATGTTCCATAACAAAACCAAGATACTCCATGAGAAAACCAATTTTTAAAAATTTTTTTAAACCAAGTTTTTAAAAATCATTTTATTGGCCAGGCAGTGGTGGTGGATGCCTTTAATTCCAGCACTTGAGTGGTAGAGGCAGGTTGATTTCTGAGTTTGAGGCCAGCCTGGTCTACAGAGTGAGTTCCAGGATAGCCAGGGCTACAAAGAGAAACCCTGTCTCGAAAAAACTAGTAAAAAAAAAATTATCACCAATTTAGACATGAACAAGTCTCCAGGTTAAAATGTTGAACTTTCTGGTAAAACTCATGATGACCATGATTCAGTATAAACCTTAGTCTTGCCATTGTGGAAAACCTTACAGACCCTCTTTCATTCTCCTCCAGTGTCTTCTCATAGAGTTATACCTGATTTTGTTACCAGTTTTTATTCAAATCCATTGAGAAATAGGACAATTTTGCTTCTGTTTCATGGCCAGAAATCACTTGATTTTGAAAGTCTTATGAGAAGAAATGTCAAGAAGCCAAATCAAGTATAAAATATACAATGTCAGAGTAATGACCTAACCAAATTTAACCATCTTCACTAATCCAGTCTTACAGAGGATACTAGAAGGAAAACTCCAACACAAGGAGGGAAACAACTACATGAAAGAAAACATGATAAATTAACCATCTCAACAAATTTCAAGGAAGAAAATCACAAACACATAATAACACCTCCAACAAAAATAAAAGGAACTAACAATAATTGATCATTAATATCTCTAAACAACAATGAACTCAATTCCCCCAATGAAAGGACAAAGGCTAACAGAATGAATACATAAACAGAACCCAGAATTTTGCTGCATACAGGAAACACACTTCAGTGACAAAAATAGATACTACCTCAGAGTAAAGGGCTGGAAAAAAGTTCCAAGCAAACAATTCCAAGAAACAAACTGTAGTAGCCCTTCTAAAATCCAATAAAATAAACTTTCAACCAAAAATAATCAAAAGATATGAGGGAAGCCGGGCAGTGGTGGCACATGCCTTTAATCCCAGCACTTGGGAAGCAGAGGCAGGCAGATTTCTGAGTTCGAGGCCAGCCTGGTCTACAGCGTGAGTTCCAGGACAGCCAGGACTACACAGCAAAACCCTGTCTCGAAAAAACAAACAAAAAAAAAAAAAACAAGCAAAAAAAAGATATGAGGAAAAACATTTCATGCTCATCAAAGGAACAAGCATCCAAAGTGAAGTCTCAATTCTGAACGTCTATGCACCAAATGCAAAGGTACCCACGTTTGTAAAAAAAAAAAAAAAAACTTTACTAAAGCTCAAAAGACACATTGAACGACTTTAACAGATAGGTCATCAAAACAGAAACTCAACAAAGACAAAGTGAAACTAATAGAGGTTATGAACCAAATGGGCTTAACAGATATATACAGAACATTTCACCCTAAAACTAAAGAATATACCTTCCCAGCACCTCATGGTACCTTTTCCAAAACTGACCATATAATCAGACACAAACAAACCTCAACACAAACAAGGATATTGAAATAATCCCTTGCATTCTATCAAATCACCATGGACTAAGGCTGAACTTTAATAACAATAAAAATAACTCATTGTATGAAGCCACATTTAACCTGATACCCAAACCACACAAAGACCCAACAAAGAAAAAGAACTTCAGACTAATTTTGCTTTTTCACATTAATAAAAATTACTCAAGGAAAGCTACAACACAAGGAAGATACCTACACCAAAGAAAAGACAAGATATCAAGCATCTCACAACAATACCAAAAGAGGAGAACCACAAGCACATAAAGCCACCTACATAAACAAGCATATCAAAACCAACAGTCATCTGTCTTTAATATCTCTCAATATTAATGGACTCAAGGGTCTTCAGGTAGAAATATTTCCAATTTTCTGAAGAACTGCCAGACGGAAGGAGCTGAAGGGGATTGCAAACCTATAGGAAGAACAAAAATGTACTAACTGGACCCTTCAGAGCTTCCAGGGACTAAACTACCATCCAAAGGGTACACATGGAGGGACCCATGAATCCAGCTGCATATGAAGCAGAGGATGGCCTTATCTGGCATCAAAGGGAGGGGAGGCCCTTGATCCTGGGAGGCTCAATGCCCTATCATAGGAGGATGCTAGGGCAGGGAGGCAGGAGTGGGTGGGTGGGTGCTGGAGCACCCTCATAGAGGCAAGGGGAAGGGGGATAAGAGAGTCTTGTGGGAGGGAAACTTGGAATGGGAACAGTATTTGAGATGTAAATAAATAAAGAAATAGTAAAGAAATTTAAACAAACAATTAAAAACCCAACACAAAATCCAATACATATTATAAGTATAATATAGGACTAGCCATTACATAGTCATCTCAATATTTGCAAAGGAATTTAATGGCAAAATTTTATCTCTTCTTTAAAAGAAATGATGTCAGGAAGCCAGGAATACAAAGGACTTACCTGCATTTAATACAGGTTATACATGCTAGGCCTACAGACAAAATATACTATATTGAGAAAAAGAAAAAATATTTCCTGTAAAATCAGGAATGAGGCAAGATTATCTCCTATTAACATTTTTTTTTAGTTTTTTAAAAATATAAAGCAGTAGACTAAATAAAAGGAATGAAAAAAGAAGAGTTAGACAGGTGACTCAAAGGTTAAGAGTTTAACTCTCTTCCAGAGTTTCAAAGTTCTATTCCCAAAACCCACATGGTGACTTACAACCTTCTTTAACTCCTGTTTCAGAGAATGTAATGTCTTCTTCTGGGCTCTGTAGGCGTTTCATGCATGTGGTGCACAAACATACATACAAACAAATTCTCATATACATTGATTACAAATATTTTAAATAAGTTAACTTTTCCAGTTTAAAAGTAATTTAGTACCTTACATTAAAAATAGAAACTTCTGGTAAAATTTTATTTTCACGGAAATCAGCATAGAAGTTTCTCAAAAATATAAATAAAATTACCATGTAATATAGCCTTAGCAGTCTTGTTTTGTACCAAAGGACCCACAGGAAACAAGCATCCTTTGTATTATTTACAAGCATCCATTGTATTATTTACAAATCATGAATCATTTTCTTATCCATGAGTGAATAAATGGGTGGGTGGGTGGATGGATGGATGGATGGATGGATGGGTGGGTGGATGAATGGATGGATGGATGGATGGATGGATGGATGGATGGATGGATGGATGGATATATGTGGCTAAAAAAACCTCTAAACACATACTCCCCTCCCACACACACTCAGTAGCACAGTATTTAATCTCAAAGAGTAAAATCATCATACTATTTCAATGAATAAAATAAACATGCTGTGTATAAGAAAATGGTTTGTAGTGTATACTTCTGTGTTAAATGAAACAAACAAGACTCAGAAGCAAGGCATAAAATATTTTTAATGTGCAATCATGTGAAGAGGCACTGTTAAATATGGTGGTCTACATCTACTAAAATATCTTTACCATACACCACTCCAAGGCTCAAGGATCATCATGAAAAAGAGAACAGAAGTGTTTTAAGAGCCAGATGGACTGGACATTTGCCAAAGTAGGGTTATTATTTGCCAGAAATAACAGAACTACAGTACATATGAGCTCACAATAGTTTGACTCCATGCATAAAGACCTTAAAAAATTCAGGTTATACAAAATTCCAACATGCTTCAGGAAGGAGTTCATGTTCTCTAACTCCTAGATGGGTCTTGGTAACTGATGGCATCTAGGGTAAAAAATACTCAGATTTCTTCAAAGACCCGAGAGCCCCTGAGAAGCTGTACATGCTCTGGTAGTACAATTCTCAGCCTGAGGGTTGTGACCCCTCTGACAGCTATCTACTTCCAAAATATTTACATTAGTATTCATAACAGTAGTGAAATTACAGTTATGAACTAACAACAAAAATAATTTTATGGTTGGGGATCACCACAACCTGAGGAACTGTATTAAAAGGTCAGAGCATTAGGAAGGTTGAGTCCCACTGCTCTAATAATGGTTCCTACATCTATTCAAAAATGGAAAACACTAAATGGGCTCAATGGGTTTAAGAAAGAGAGAAAGTACATAAAATTGGGATGGGAAAGTGGTGGGAGTGAGATCAGAGATAGTGGAGATAAGGGAGAGAATATTTATGAAAATGCATTTCATGTATGTATGAAATTCTCAAGCAATTAAATATGCAATAAATTGGAATAACATAGTTAAGAAACTTCAAAAATACTTTAATAGTTTCTCCAAATGTTAAAGGGACTTAGGTTATGACCCAACAATTCCAATCCTAGGTGCACCCCTTAATGAATTAAAGAATTTATATTTTAAAGTGTACACAATCGTATTTTTGTTGGACATTTCAGTTTCGTATGCTCTTTCTTTCTCCAACTAATTGAAATATAGAACATTTTTCTACTGATTTTCACATATCTAGCCAAAACATTCTTTCTCATTCTTATTTTATTCCTCTACAACATTTGCACCATTTTTCCTTTCATTTCCCTACTTAAATGTTCTGTATTTTTCTTAGCTATGATTCTAATATACCTTGCTTCCAAACTTTGGAGACACAAGTTGAGAGTTCAGTATATTCTCTTTCAGTTAAAATCACAGTTGTGTGTTGGGTTGTTGTGTGTGGGACCTGTTGAGTTGACCTGTAAATCCCAAGTCTGTCTCACCGTGTTCACTCCACACTGGTGCCAGGTGGACATCAGGCTATATGAAGATGCGAACTCAGCTCCAGGGTGAGGGAACACAGTCTGAGGTCCTATGGGGGGGGCAGAGCTCTTGGCTTAGGGGTCCCCCAAGCCAAAAAGTGGCCAAAACCAGGCTGGTTCTAAAGACCTTGGGGCCCCAGGCACCACTGGGGGGGCCACGGAAGGGCCAAGAACAAAGTGGAGATCTGACTACAGCCTAAGGAGGGGAGGGAAGAAGTTCTGGTTGTGTCCCACAGGAAGGAGAGTTCTTGGTCCCAGCAACTTGCTTGGCTAGGTCACAGCTGGCTTGGCTTGTTTGCCTGGGTTGGTGGTCTCCGTGGCTCGAAACACAGAGAGTTCTTTTGCAGGAGATTAGACAGCAGCTTTATAGACAAAGGCCTGCTCCACTGTTCTCCAATGCGAATCCCCAAAAAGAAAAATACTTCATGGTCTTAAGATGTTTATTGTCATGATGGAAAGATGAAAACTATACCCCAGTATTTTCGGGGCGTGCCTGAGGTTAAATACCTTTTACATGGAAGAGGGTCTGGGAAGGAATGTTAAATTGGCTATGCCCCTCTGGCCTTTAGGTATCTCATTAATATAGGGATCTGTCTTGAGGCTCTGTGGCCTGTAGTCATGCCCTCTATCTGTAGAGGGGCTAGGGGTGTTGTTCTATGTGACTGAGAAAGGCCTATGGAGGTCTGTGGCCTCGTGTCAGAAGCTTAGAGTCTGGGAGCCTGGTGAAATGCGCGCCATCCCTTAGGATTACCTGGGGTCGCTGGCGATTTCTAGACAGTGCTCAACCAGAAACCAGGCTGTCCTTTCACAGTTCTACAGTTGTAATTAAAGTTGAGGTTCTCCCTTGACTGTATCCAAGTGAAAATCTGCAATAGAAGACTGACATAAATATAAGACAAACAGAAACAGTGGGAAGTGAAGAAAGAACTGCAGACTAACGGAGATACATTCTAAAACAAGTTGGGGGTGGGGCGCAAAAAAATAAAAATGTAAAACGACACTCCACTACAACAGCCCAGAAACTGGTAGCTTATCTCTACTGGAAATCAGAGATGACATGACAAAAAGAAAACAAAAAATTAAAAAATTATTGTTGATTGCAGCACTATTTACTCTAACTGTGCAAATAACCTAAGTACCTACAAACAGAAAAATTGATAAAGGAATTAGAACATATGTATTCAACAGGTGAATACAACACTATTATCATCTTACCAAAAAAATAAAATCAAGCATGGGTAGTCAATCTTCTGTATTTAGTGTCATTTGGATAAAATACAAAAGTCATTAGAAATACTATATTTGATAGAGTGTGCAATTGGCAAAATTGAACTGAAAATGTATGAAAAAATCCAACAGAAAAACAAGAAAAAATGTGTGTATTAGAAGAGGTTCTAAAACAATATCAAATGGAATAATGAACAAATAAAAATAAATTATGAAGAGACACGAGTGCCTTCTAATTTCTTCCTGTACCAGGATCAGAGCCCACATCCTAGTTGCAACTCAACTCCCCGGGTATTCTGACACATCCAGGATCACAGGATCACAGGATCATAGGGTCACAAGCTACAAGAAGAACAGGCTTCAGTCATAAACAGGGAAATCAGACACTACTAGAGATAACCAGATGGTGAGAAGCAAGCATAAGAACATAAGCAACAGAAACCAATTTGACTTGGCAACATAAGAACCCAATTATCTCACCACAGCAAGTCCTGGATACACCAACACACCTATAAGGCAAGATTCAGACCTAAATTCTAATTTATGAAGATGATAGAGGATTTTAAGGAGGACATAAATAACTCCCTTAAAGAAATTCGGGGGAATACAAGTAAACAAGTAGAAACCCTTAAAGAGGCAACATAAAAATTCCTTAAAGAAATACAGGAGAATACAATCAGACAGGTGAAGAAATTGGACAAAACTGTCCAGGATCAAAAAATGGAGACAGAAACAATAAAGAAAACACAAAGGGAGACAATCCTAGAGATGGAAAACCTAGGTGAGAGAACAGGAAATACAGGAAATACACCTCAGTGAGAGACAGACATTACCTCAAAGTAAAAGGCTGGAAAAAAAATTTCCCAGCAAATGGTACCAAGAAACAAGCAGGAATAGCCATTCTAATATCCAACAAAACTGACTTTCAACCAAAAGTTACCAGAAAAAGATGGAAAAAGAAACTACATACACATCAAAAAAATCCATCAAGATGAACTCTCAATTCTGAGCATCTATACCCCAAGTGCAAGAGCACACGCATTTGTAAAAGAAACATTAGTGAAACTCAAAGCACACATTGGAACTCACACAATAATAGTAGCAGATTTCAAAAACCCACTCTCACCAATGGACAAATCATGGAAACAGAAACTAAACAGAGACACAGTGAAACTAATAAAAGTTATGAACCAAAGGATTTAATAGACATCTACAGAACATTTCACCCCAAGACAAAAGAATATACTTTCTCAGCACCTCATGAGACATTCTCAAAAATCGACCATATACTCAGACACAAAACAAACCTCAACAGGTACAAGAACATTGAATTAATCCCATGTATTCTATCAGACCACCACAGACTAAAACTGGTCTTCAATAGCAATGAAAACAACAGAAATCCCACATACAGGTCGAAGCTGAACAATTCTCCACTCAATGATAACTTGGTGAAGGAAGAAATAAAGAAATAAAAGACTTTTTGGAATTCAATGAAAATGAAGTCACAACATATACAAACTTATGGGACACAATGAAAGTAGTGCTAACAAGAAAACTAAGCCCTGAGTGCCTCCATAAAGAAATTGGAGAGATCATGCACTAGCTTAACAGGTCATCTGAAAGCTCTAGAACAATGAAAAGCAAATACACCAAAGAGGAGTAGATAACAGGAAATAACCAAACTCAGGGCTGAAATAAACCAAGTAGAAAAGAAGAGAACTATACAAAGAATCAACAAACTAGGAGCTGGTTCTTTGAGAAAATCAATAAGATAGATAATTAGCCACACTAACCAGAGGGCACAGAAACAGTATCCAAATTAACAAAATCAGGAATGAAAAGGGAGACATAACAACAGAAACACAGGAAATTCAAAAAATAAGCAGATCCTATTACAAAAGTCTATACTCAACAAAACTGGAAAACCTGGGTGAAATGAACAATTTTCTAGACAGATGCCAGGTACCAAAGTTAAATCAGGATCAGATAAACCATCTAAACATACCCATAACCACCAAGGAAATAGCAGACATTAGAAGTCTCCCAACCAACAAAAAAAGGGGAGGAAGATGGTTTGAGTGCAGAAGTCTATCAAACCTTCAAAGAAGATCTAATGCCAATACTTTTCCAACAATTCCATAAAATAGATACAGAAGGAACACTACCCAATTTTTTCTATGAAACTATAGTTATACTGATACCTAAACAACAAAAAGACCAAACAAAGAAAAAGAACTACAGACCAACTTCCATTATGAATATTGATGCAAAAATACTCAATACAAATTTTAGCAAACCAAATCCAAGAACACATCAAAACGATCATCCACCATGATCAAGTAGGCTTCATCCCAGGAATGCAAGGATGGTTCATTTATGGGAATCCATCAATGTAATCTACTATATAAACAAACTTAAAGAAAAAAAACACATGATGATTTCATTAGATACTGGAAAAATGTGTGAAAAGATTCAATACCCATTTATGTTAAAAGTATTAGAGAGATTAGAAATTAAAGGGTCATACCTAAATATAATAAAAGCAATATACAGCAAAATAATAGCCAACATTAAACTAAATGGAAACTCAAAGCAATCCCATTAATATCAAGGAAAAGACAAGGCTGCCCACTCTGTCCCTACCTATTTAATATAGTACTCGAAGTTTTAGCCAGAGAAATTAGAAAACAAAAGGAGATCAGAGGGATACAAATTGAGAGGGAAGAAATCAAGATATCACTATTTGTAAATGATAGTATACATAAGCAACCCCAAAAATTCTACCAGAGAACTCCTACAGCTGATAAACAACTTCAGAAAAGTGGCTGGATATAAAATTAAATCAAACAAATCAGTAGCCTTCCTCTACTCAAAGGGTAAACAGGCTGAGAAAGAAATTAGGGAAATGACACCCTTCACAATACTCACAAATAATATAAAATATGTTGGTGTGACTCTAACCAAGCAAGTGGAAGATCTGTATGACAAGAGCTTTAAGTTTCTGAAGAAAGAAATCAAAGATTTCAGAAGATGGAAAGATCTCCCATGCTCATGGATTGGCAAGAATAATATAGTAAAAATAGGAATCATGCCAAAAGCAATCTACAGATTTAATGCAATTTCCATCAAAATTCCAACTCAATTTTTCATAGAATCAGAAAGAGCAATTTGCAAATTTATTTGAAATAACCAAAAATCCAGGCTAGCAAAAACTATTCTCAACAATAAAAGAAGTTCTAGAGGAATCACCATCACTGACCTTAAGCTGTAATACAAAGCAATGGTGAAAAAAAAAACTGCATGGTATTGCTACAGAGATAGGCAGGAAGATCAATGGAATAGAACTGAAAACCCAGAAATGAACACACATACCTATGGTCACTTGATCTTTGACAAAAAAGCTAAAACCATCCAGTGGAAAAAAGACAGCATTTTCAGCAAATGGTGCTGGTTCAACTGGCGGTCTGCATGTAGAAGAATGCCAATTGATCTATTCTTATCTCCTTGCACAAATCTCAACTCTAAGTGGACCAAGGGCCTCCATATAAAACCAGATACACTGAATCTAATAGATGAAAAAGTGGGGAAGAGCTTCAAACACTTGGTCAAAGGGAAAGCTTCCAGAACAGAACAACAATCGCTTTTTCTTTAAGATCAACAATTTACAAATGGGACCTCATAAAATTGAAAGGCTTCTGTAAGGCAAAGGATACTGTCAATAGGATAAAGCAACAACCCACAGATTGGAAAAAGGTAGTTAACAACACTACACCCAGTAGAGGCTTATCCAAAATATACAAAGAACTCAAGAAGTTAGAAACAGAGAACCAAAGTATTAAAAAGTATTAAATTATTAAATAGAAAATTCTGAACCAAGGGATCTCAAATTGCTAAGAAGCACTTAAAGAAATGTTTAGCATCTTTAGTCATCAGAGAAATGCAAATAAAATCGACCCTGAGATTCCACCTCACACCAATCAGAATGGCTAAGATCAAAAATACAGGTGACATCAGATGTTGGAGAGAATGTGAAGAAAAAGGAACACTCCCCCACTGTTGGTGAGATTGTGAACTGGTACAACCACTCTGAAAATCAATCTGGAGGTCAAGTAGCACTTGCTGACAGGAACCTGGTGTGGTGGTACCTTGGGAGGTCCAGCCAGCAACTAACCAATATAGATGTGGATGCTTGGAGCCAACCATCAGAGAACTCAGAGAACATGGTGGGGTATCTGGAGGAAGAACTGGAAGAGCAGAGATGGATTGTAACTCCATTGGAAGAATGACATAGGATGACCTGACCACCCAATTCTCCCAGAGTCTAGACCACCAACCAAGGAGTGTACCTGAAGGGATCCATGGCTCCAAATGCATATGTAGCAGAGGATGGCCTTGTCTGACATCAATGGGAGGGAAGGCCCTTGATCCTATGGAGGTTTGATGTCCCCGCATAGGGTGATGTTGGAGCTGTGGGGCAATAAAGTGGGGGTGGGTGGGAGAGCACTCCTATACAGGCAAAGGGGAAGGAAGGATGTGGGATGAGTAGTTGGTGGAGGGGTAACTGGGAATTGGGATATCATTTGAGGTATAAACAAATGGAAGGATTAATAAAAAAAGAGGAAGAAGAAGAAGAGGAAGAAGAGAAAGAAGAAGAAGAGGAAGAAGAAGAAGAAGAAGAAGAAGAAGAAGAAGAAGAAGAAGAAGA
>JADRCG010000168.1:233991-302183 GCA_019844195.1 Rhabdomys dilectus | reverse complement strand
TGTGTGTGTGTGTGTGTGTGTGTGTGTGTGTGTGTGTGTGTGTGTGTGTGTGTGTGTGTGTGTAGATATATATCACATTTGGTTTTATAGAAAGGTAGGTGTGACTGGAAAAATTCTATTAGAATTTTTGGATCTGGCAATTTCAATATCTTTATTTGAGCAATGATTGCAAGTGTATTTACTTCACAAAAATAATTTGTCTTGACACTGTGCTGGTTAATTTTTATGTCAACCTAATACAAGCTAGAATCATTCTGAATAATAGACCCTCAATTGAGAAAATCTCTCCAGATAGACATGCCGGTAGTATATTTTCTTTACTGATGTTTTTGAAGTAGAAAGGCCCAGATCACTATAGGAGGTACCATTCTGGGCAGGTGGGCCAGGATGGTTAATAAAATAGATTTGTGCCTAGTCTTATTGTAATGTGTTTGGTTGATAGTCCCCAAAAGTCCTGTTCTTTTCTAAAAAGAAGCTGAGGAGCAGTGGATCTTGGGAAAAGGGAGGAAGGGGTAGGGTACTGAGAGGAAGAGAGGGAGGAGAATTGCAGTTGGGAGAAGTTGTATAAGAGAAGTTGTATAAAAGAAGTAAGAGAGAATTTGTATGAGAGATTAAAAAATAAATGCACAGTGAATGAGACATGAAGAATAAGATTGTAAGTAGCACTCCTTGTGATCTTTGCCCTAGTGCCTGCTTCTAGGTCCCTGCCCTGAGTTCCTGCTTTGACTTTGGTCAATGAAGGACTATAATTTTCAAGTGAAATACTGCCCCCCCCCAAGTTGTTTATGGTCTTTTATTTTATTACAAAACATTTAAATCTTAAAAGATAGCACTTTTTCTGCATTGTCATTTATTTACAAATTTAATTTGAAAATAAAATCCAGTGCTTGGTACAAGTTGAGGCACATAGCTTCCAATTTATCATCTCCCATATCTGGAGATCAACATTTAGCTTAACACTGCCAGAGGTAAATCCCATCTCCCCATGTACCATTCATAATACATACAATAAACAGAAAAAACTTGGCTACTGTGACTTCAGGGCATAGGCAACTGCACCTTCAGAGAGTCAAAACAACACAGAAAGTTTCTGTCTGATGCATGAGAGTCCCGCGTGTAGAGTGTCACAAAATTCTGCCATAGTGAAAGCAGTTAATTAAGAGCACTAATTGTGCTTGGGAAGTGACCGGGGGAACTTCAGAAACCAGGCACTGCCTGCCAAGAATTTGTCTTGGGACTTGTCTTCAGGATTCACGCTGGTTTTTCCAATGTTGTAAGAGGGAAAGTGGTTAATGGGTCACATGGGAATTACATCTATTCCTGTTAATTAAGGTTTAGTTCTCCTAGTAATAATTTATTGTCCAGGAAGCCAAATAACAAACAGATTAAAGTTGAATTTAAAATAATCGAAAGAAAAACTAAAAGAACAATTATTTTCACTTGAAACTGGTTTTGCAATAGGAGATCGTAACTATGACTAGTAATCTACTGTCATCAGAGACACTAAAATTGAACCAGGCAGAAAAATATTTCCCTTGTCTTATCTACTTCAATTCTTCATGGTAAATGAATGCAATCTAATAGGATAAAGATGTGTAAATTAGAAAAATCAAGAGGCTAGAGGCATTCATGTCTCAGTTGTCTAAAAGTCTTTAATAATGATGTAAAGCACAAACACACATGATTGCATCAATGTGTTTCTTTTAAGTGTAATTTCATTCTGATTAGAGCTAGCCACAGCTTAACTTGCTTCAAGAGCAGATTTAAAGAACACTCTGAAATTCTAAAATGGTGAAAACACAATGAGTGAAATATATTAAAAAGAAATATGAATTAAAGAGTGATCTTGAGTGGGAGACATCTAGAAAAGCCATTGAAATCCCTTATTAAAATAAATTCAAACATTTTGGACAATATAAATTGACTATGAGATACAGCATATGCTCCATTTAACCTATGCCTTACCTCTAAAATTGATGGACCTTGTATTAGAATGCACAAAATCTGGTCCAGGATTTGCAGGTCCCCTGTGCTTGCCCCTTATGTGTGCTTCATATATATATATATATATATATATATATATATATATATATCACATACACACACACACTTTTGCTCAAATGCACACATAGAGAAATATGCAAAGATATGCATACAAATTAAAATCTCAGATCTACATGTGATAGGAAAGATTATTATATTTGTTTCTTGTAGTCTGATGACTTCACTAAGGGCAACAAACACCAGGTCTAGCCCCTGGAAATAATGGCACTTAACTGTTATTCAAGAATAAAGAAAATCCCAACGTGCATAACTACATTTATTTCTGGATAAAGTTCTAGACCAGTTTCATTTTCTGACTGCTGAGAACAGCACAGCAATAGGTGTGGATGTTAAAGACCCCTCTGCATTAAGAGCTGGTCCAGAAGTGGTATGGCTGAACAATATAATAATGTGGGTCTTAGATTTTTGCAAAACTTCATTACTGATTTCTATAGTGACTATACCAGCTTATATTCCCACAGGCAGTGAATAAAGGTTACTCATCCTCTACATCCTCACCAGCAGTTAATGGTTACTTATTATTACACATTTCTTGGTTATTCATTTTCACAAGTTTCTTGATTATAGACATTCTAACTGGAATGAGCCTAAACCTCAGAGTTGTTACTAGCATTCTGAAATTATTCTAACATCTACTCCTATTGACTTTTTGTCTTGATAATTTACAAATATGTTATTTCATGCCTCAGAATTCATTATTACAACATGGTTTTGTGCAAAACACTGCTACCTTAGTTCCCCAAGTGTTAAGATTCTAGGCACGTGCCATGGTGCGTTGATTATCTGTATTTGCATATTTTCTGTTTGATTTCTCATCACTTACCATTTGGTTTTCTATTGATCTACTTGTGTATACTTTTATGAATCATTATTTTATGTGATTTGAAGCAATGGTCTTATACGCAAAACCAAATTAATTTTATATATTAATCTTAGTAAGTTTAAGACTATTGTTATCACATTGACTATGTTTATTTATAACTTTTTAAATCTCAGACATTATTAAATTTAATTAAATATATTAATTTAATTATTTAATTCAACATTATTATGTGTTAAGTAAATATTTTATAAATACTAAAAAATCAAATTGCTTTGATAGATTCTTATGTGGTATTTTTGATATTCTATGTTTCTATTTTTTGTAACCTGAAAATTCTTTATATTTTTCTTCTAATTCCTCCTTTGTTTCACATAAGAGTAGCCTAGCAGCATATTGCTTAGTATATATGAGACAGTTTGCCACTTCTTATAGATGTTAGAATGCATGGAAAATAGAAATAAAGTTAGATATGTATTGAAGCTAAAATACAAATGTTCACTGGACTTGAAAGGAATGGATACTCAGGAGAGTAAGAAAGAAGTTGATAGGATATGAAGGAACAGTCTTGTAGCTAAAGATGAAGTGATCATAAATTAGAGTCAGAGTTGGAAAAGACACAGCAAAAATTGGAGCAGGTGTAGGAATGGGTATAATTGGTATAAAAAGAGTCTGGTGCAGGAAATTCTACTTATTCTCCCAAAAGTAACTAAATTTAATAAATGAAATGAATCTCATACCTGACACTGTTCATGAAGACAAAAAGCTGACACTTTATAGGTCATGGGTTTAGGCAAAACCTATTACTATTATTCCACTAAATGAATGGAACAGTAAAATTATTCCTACTAACATATCTATAGCATAAATCAGCGAATTACTCAACTCTTATCACAGAGGTTTTTTCTTGCAGTACATGGTAATTAGTGCAGAAACCCAGGCCTGGACAATGTTCAGAGAGAAAGTGACAGTAGAGCATTCAGCCCTGAATGAGATGGCTTTGTCACACTCCTTTTACCAGTGTTCAGGTAGCTATGCTAAAGAGGAGATTCAGCTGAAATATTATAAGAGCCAAAGGTGATGGTTGACTTCAATGGTATTTTCCAGACACAAGAGTTGCACATATAAAGTCACAGAAACTGTGGCATCATTCATAAGACCTGCACAAACTCAAACCAGAAAAAAATCCCAATATTGAAAAGAAAAAGCTCATCCTTAGACAAGAACCTATATGCAATCAATATCTACTGAGAAATGCAAAGTCAATTTTTGTCAATGGAGTGACACTGAACATATCAACCATACTTCAGGACATGCCTTATTCTCAGGAGTAGTTGACCAGAACAAAAAGACTCCATGTTTCTTTTGTGTTTTATATTGCTGAAAATAGTTTATTTTTGTATACAAATATTGTGATTAAGATTTCCCCTAACTCTACTCCTCCTCAACTCCCCTCACATCTGGATTTATATCCAGTCTGTTTCTCATTAGAAAACAAGCAGGAATCTAAGGGATACTGATAAAAACAAAATTGAAAATAATAATATAAAACAAACATAAACAGACTGAAATAAGACAGAACTAATAGAATGAAACTCATGCAAGAAAATGAATGAGAAATAGATATAGATGCAGAGACCCACTTGGTCACACTCTCAGGAACCTGTAAAAACACAAACCAGAACTAATGATACATATACAAAATCTGTGGGATAAAAATAAATAAAATAAGATGAAGTAAAGTTTTTAAAAAACAGACATAAAATAACTTGACATGACATTATGAAACAAACAAACAAACAAACAAACAAAACCTCCAAAGATGCATTTGAGTTCATTTTTTTGTTGGTCATCTACTGTTTGGCATTAGTTCTATGTTTTAAGAAAATGTATTTTGCTAGTGAGACTCCCTTGAAGAAAAGTAATTGTCTATTTGTAAATGGATATCCATTGGAGATAGCTTAGGGATAGAGACCTATGTGTCCTCCTCTCCTTTCAGCTCTAAGACAACATTTTGTGTAGACCCATAAGGGTCTTGCGCATATTGCTACAGCCTCTATAAGCTAATATGTGTAAGAGGCCTGCTGTGTTTGGAAGGTCTTGTTTCTTTGATGTACTCTATCCTCTCTTGTTCTTACCCTCTTTCTGTCGCCTCTTCTTCTGAATACCCTGAGTATGGAGGGGAGAAATTTAAAGGGGTCATCACAACTAAGTTTGATTGTTCTGAGGTCTCTCATTCTCTGCATATTGTGTGGTTGCTGGCCTCTGTGTCTTGTTACCATGGGCTGCAGAAGAATATTACTCTTATGATGGCTGAACAAGGCACTGTTTCATGATTATAGAAGGATATTATAAGGAATCATTTAACTGTTGCTGCAATCCTTTGTAGAACAGCAATATTTGACTTTCTCTTGGATCCCTTGGTTATCTAGTTTCAAATTTTTGATCCTACCAAAGCAGCAACAGGTTTTAATTTATGGAGTGGGCCTTAAATAAAATTGGATATTCATCTATTACTCTTACAAGCTTTGTTTCAATAGTATACAAGCATAGCTTTCAGGAAGTGCATAACTGTAATAAAAATGTTTGTAGCTAGGATTGTGTTTACATTTCTTGTTTGACAGGTTGCAGGGTAACACTTAGTATCAAGAACACTAGCTGGTAAGATTGAAGGCTATAGAAAGGCATGAGCTCAACTTCTCTATATTCAGTGGAGTGGATGTTATTTAATAGGGCTTATTGTCAGTTTGTGTAGAGCCTTGGTTGTGAGGGAGCTCCCATGAAACCCCTTTGGTTTTCTTAAGAGATAGAAGAAAATGAAAGTTGGTTAGATAGGGAAGTGGTGGAGGATCTGGATGTACTTGAAAGACAGGAAAGAATGGGGTCAAAATATATTTATTTAATTCTAAATAAATAAATAATGTTAAAGGAATTAAAATTAGACTGAACTCGACTCACTGGGGAAGCAAAGGAATGATACAGAGCTTTATAAGATTATTGCTCTGTACACTGTGTCATGGTATTTATGAAGTAGGCCAGGCAACAACAGATCTGAATGACTTACCACCGTGTAACTTTGTTTACCAAACGCAAAAGCAACTAAGGTGTTAAAATAGGTTCCCCACAAATTCCACAGGATCATGAGAACCTCAAATACTTGGGCACAGGGGAAAACTTCCTGAATAGAACACCAACGGCTTATGCTCAACAATAGACAATGAGACCTCATAACATTGCAAAGCTTCTGCAAGGCAAAGAACACTGTCAATAGGACAAAATGGCAACAAACAGATTGGGAAAAGATCTTTACCAATCCTATATCCAATACAGGGCTAATATCCAATACATACAAAGAAGTTAGACACCAGAGAATCAAAAAACCCTATTAAAAATGGGATCCAGAGCTAAACAAAGAACTCTCAGCTAAGGAATGTAAGGCCAAGAAGCACCTAAAGAAATGTTCAACATACTTAATCATCAGGGAAATGTAGATCAAAACAACCCTGAGATTCTACCTCATACCAGTCAGAATGGCTGAAATCAAAAACTCAGGTGACAGCAGATGCTGGTGAGGATACGGAGAACAAGGAGCACTCCTCCATTGTTGGTGGGATTGTAAACTGGAAAAAAAAACCACTCTGGATATCAGTCTAGTGGTTCCTCAGAAAATTGGATATAGCATTACCTGAGGACCCAGCTATACCACTCCTGGACATATATCCAAAAGCTGCTCCAAAAAATAACAAGGACACATGCTCCACTATGTTCATAGCAACCTTATTTATAGTAGCAAGAATCTGGAAAGAACCCAGTTATCCTTCAACAGAGGAATGGATACAGAAAATGTGGAACATTTACACAATGGAGTATTACTTAGCTATTAAAAAAAATGAATTCATGAAATTTGTAGGCAATGGATGGAATTAGAAAATATCATCCGGAGTGAAGTAACCCAGTCACAAAAGAACACACATGGTATGCACTCATTGATATTATCCTAAATGCTTGGAATACTCAAGATACAATTCACAGACCACATGAAGCTCAAGAAGGAAGGCCAAAGTGTGGGTGCTTCGGTCCTTCTTAGAAAGGGGAACAAAATACTCATGGGAGCAAATACAGAGAAAAGGTGTGGAACAGAGACTGAAGGAAAGGCCATCCATAGAATGCTCCTCCTGGAGATCCATCTCGTATACAGTCACCAAACCCAAGCACTATTGTGGATGCCAGGAAGTGTATGCTGACAGGAGCCTGATATAGCTGTCTCCTGAGAGGCTCTGCCAGAGCCTGACAAATACAGCAGCAAACGATCACAGCCAATCATTGGACTGACAGGGGGTTCCCAATGGGATCACCAATGAAGGAGTTAGAGAAAGAACTAAAGAAGCTGAATGGGTTTCCAACACCATAGGAAGAACCATAATATCAACTAACCAAAGCATCCAAGGACCAAAGCACCAGAGATCCCAAGGACTAAACCACCAACCAAAGAGTACACATGAAGAGACCCATGGCTCCAGCAAGTAGAAGAGGATGGCCTTGTCAGGCATCAATGGGAGGAGAAGCTTTTGGTCCTGTGAAGGCCCAATACCACAGTGTAGGGAATTTGACGGCAGGGAGGTAACACCCTCACAGAAGCAGGGAAGGGGGGGTGGGATAGGAGGTTTTGGGGTGAACCAGTAAAGGAGATATTATTTGAAATGCAAATAAAGAAAACATTCAATTAAAAAAAGGAAAGAGAAGGAAAAAAAAGAAACTACCTTCAACTTCTGGGTGGAAACATCAATAACCTGTTGTTTTGGGATTCTCTTGGATTCCCCAATCAATGGCTAGAAAGTGGGCATCACATGCCTGGTACCAGGGTCTTTGATAGATACTAAACAGTTGTTATGGGTAGAATAATTAGCTAACAATGACTTTACTTAAACTATTAATGTACATGTATATACAGAGACTTATGTGTAATCTATATAAGATCCTTATTTTCCTCTCTCTCTCTCTCTCTCTCTCTCTCTCTCTCTCTCTCTCTCTCTCTCTCTCTCTCTCTCTCTCTCTCTCTCTCCCCCATTTGTGGATAATTTGCCCTCCTCTCCATCTAAACTCATTTCCCATTTTTCCTTCCAAGCAGGTGTACTCTCTTATTCTTCTCTCTATTCTTCCCCTCCATGGCTCATTTTTATTTTACCAGTTTCTGCTACTATTCCAACTTTATACTCACATCTAAATATTTGAAGTTAAAAGACTCAGGTGGAAGGAAACATTTAACGTTTGTTTTTCTGGGTCTAGGTTACCTCACACAACATCTTTCCTAATTTCACCCATCCCTATATGCAAATTTATTATTTCATTTTTTTACAGTTTAATAGTATTTCAACATATTTATGTACCACATTTTCATTATCCATTGCCCAATTGAAGGACATTTGACTTGTTCATTTCCCAGCTATCATAAGCAGAATGGCAATAAACATTGATGAATAAATATCTTTGGAGTATAATGTTGAGTTCTTTGATTATGTGCTAGTTAGTGGTATGGCTTAGTCAAGTAGAATATTTGTTTTCTGAGTTGAAGAATTCCACAATAGTTTCCCAAGGGCTAGACAAGTTTGCAGCCCAGATAATACTGAATATATTTTCCTCTGTCTCTTCATTCGTCTACCAGTTGTTGGCAGAAAATGTGATTTGTTTTCCCCTAATTGCTGTAGATTGTAAACATTTTTTTTAAAATGTTTCTATTAACTTTATTTCTTCTTTTGAGAACTTTCTTCTGATTCATAGCCCTTTTTTTTCTATTGCAAACTGATTGTTTCCTCGTATAATGTATCTTGAATGTGATTTTCCCTCTCTCTACTCTTCTCAGTTTGTTCCCACTTCCGTCCAATCCAAATACAACCTCTTTCTGTTGTTAGAAAACAAATAAGCTTCTAGGGGATAATAATAAGATATAAAAAGATAAAACAAACATCAATACATTAGATTAGGACAAAAAACAGATGTAAAATAGCCCAAGAAAAAACACAAGAAATACATATAAATGGAGAGACCAACCCATGTTTTCATACACACAGAAACCCAATGAAAACAGTAAACTGGAAGCTATAACATATATGCTAAGTACCTGGAGGGTAAATAGAAAGAAATATGTACACATAAATAAAATTTAAGGTTTTCATAGGTATGAGCTTCTTATTGATACAAAGTGAGATGAATATTGTTACTATCATAGGCATTGTGCCTGTATGACACATTTAGGAATACAAGGCTTAGACCCAGTCCTTCTTTAACTTTTCTAACTGATTTGAGATGGTTAGCCTGTGAGTTAAGGGACTATAGCAAATTCAGGGCTTTGAGTTTATTGATAAGGTGTTTTCTGTATTTTATTTAGAAATAGCTGAGAGGAGTTAACAGACAACAGTCCAGATTGCCTTACATGGATAGTTGGTTTTCAAAATGTCAGAAGTCCACAGAATTGACTTTACAAACATTTCTGTATTAATGTTCATTTTGATTAGAGACCTGTCTGCTCCTCACAGCTTCCTGTCTTGGATTCTAAGAAGAAATTGAGCATCTTTGGAGCTACTCCAGTTGTGGTGAGACAGCCACTGGGCAAGAATTGCCTCTTCCCATCTACAAATTACTGTACAGAAAAGGACACACTTGCAGAATAGTCGACTGATTATATCTGCCTAGACAGAGTAATCAGCCCTTAATAATTCTGCATCACTAAGGTCTGTCAGATGAGTTTGGGCCAGAAGGCTGAAGATTTGATGCTCCAACGTTTGGTATTATAGGGGCTGTCCAGGTGTTCAGATGTCTCTATAAATTGACTAAGTTTTAGAAGCTTTGCTTTGTGCTTCCCAAAATTTCAGTTAACTCAGTCATTCTGAATTTCTAACGGGGTTGAAAACTTATAGGTTCATAGCCAATCCTGGCTATTTACTTTGAGAGAAAAGATTTGAGTGGAGGGTTTTCAGCTGACATTCACTCCAAGCCAAGAAAAAACCCAGGTTCAGAACTGAGCCTTTTAGTTAGGAGAGATGACAGAAGTTCTGGTTAGTCAACAAAATGATGGACTGGTTATTAGGACTAACTAGTACCTCACTGGTACAAATCGGCACAATTATGCACTAATTGTATTTTAAGAGAAAAGTTTTATTTTAACAGGAAGGGTGATATGTAGGAGGAGCTAAGGTGGGAGGAGTATGGAGAGGAAGAGAAGGAGTAAGGAGAGGAGGAGAAGAAGGACAGGAGAAGCTAGGTGATGAGAGAGAGAAAGAGAGAGAAAGAGGGGAGGGGACATGGAGACAGATGTTCATGTGTCTCCACCAGTCAAAGATAGTTGATATATCTAGGTTGAGTATTGGGTTACACTTCTGACTGAGCATTAACAAACTTATAAAGCCTTTGACTAACATTTTAAAAAATGTATAAAAGCAAAAAGGAAAAGGGGGCATGGGATAGGGGTTTTCTAGGGAGGGGAAATGGGGAAAGGGGATGAATCTGAAACGTAAATAAAATATCCAATAAAAAGATTTTTTAAATAATACAGAATTTAAAAATAATTTAAAAACTGAAAAGCCCTGGCATGACATCTTAAATCAAGAAACCTCCCAAACTGCCTTTGAGTTTGTTTTCTGTTCATTATCTACTCCTGGGAATGTAGCCCACCATGAAGAGTAGTGTTTTGTTTTGTTTGTTTTTGTTTTGTTTTGTTTTTTTATTCAGTGAAAATCTTTTGAAAAATAAAATATTAATTTGTATGGCTATTAATTGAAGATATCTTCTAGGTTAGGGATGGGAGCATAAATCTACTTCTCCCTTCAGCTCTAGGACCCTATCTGGTACAAACCCTGTTCATACTACCTCAGTCTCTGTGAGTTCATTGGTGAATAAATCCTGCTTTCCTTAGAAGATTTTCTTGATGTCCTCCATCCCCTTAGACTGTTATACTCTTTCTCCTTTATGTTCCAGAGGATACCCTGAGGGGAAGGATTTGATGGAGACACCCCATCTAGAACTTAGTACTCAAAAGTCTCTTGCTCTATGTGTATTGTTTTTATATTTGTTCCCATATGCTGCAAGAAGAAGTTTCTCTGACAATGGCTGATGAGGCACTTATCTATGAGTATAGCATAATATCATTAGGAGTCATTTTACTGCTATATTTTGGGGTTGGTTGGTTTAGTTTGTTTTATTTTGTTATTGTTACTTTGAAGAGTAGTATTTGGTTTTACCGCAGGTCTTTGGGCTGTCTAGTTCAGGCCCTTGGTCAGTCAAGCAGTGTCAGATGTGGGTTTCAACTCATGCAGTGAACCTTAAGTTCAATCAAACATTGGTTCGTTACTCCCTCAGCTTTGTGCCACCACTGAAATAACATATCTTGCAAGCAGGATACTGCTGGAAATCAAAATGTTTATAGTCAGGGGGGACAGAGAAAGAGAGAAAGACAGACAGAGACAGAGATGGAGACAGAGAGAGACAGAGAAAGAAACAAAAAATTAAACAAAAAAGCCAAACTTAGCATTTTCTTTAAGAATTTCTACTAAGTTAAAGACAAGAAATACAGGTAGAGTAATATAATATTCTATTCAATCTAATCCCTCTAAAGTCTTTACAGCACTCCTAAGCACATAAAGAAGCATGAAATGAAATAGTTTTTAAGTTTCTGAAAAACAGTCAACATGGCCAAATGTCCTTAACATCTCACACATAGTTTTTGAATAGGTGCATTTCAACTTAGAGAAAATATAAGTATCAAGTATTTTAAAGAAAGGTAAATGCATATGTATATGTGTATGTGTATATATATATTCACACAATCTTAAACAAGTATTCAGCTGAACAGTAAAATACTTGCCTAAAACAATACAAATAATATTTTTAAAATGTACATGAAAGTATGCTAAAAAATTCTTACAAATTTTATAAAATTTAATTTTGAAATGACTATATTTTAGGCAAATTTTTTCAGAAGAATGTGTCATCATGTCAAATTTTTATTTTAAACATGAAATGTTATGTTTCTTTTCTTTTACTGGATATTTCCTTTATTTACTCTTCAAATGTTATCCCTTTTCCCCGTTTCCCCTCCAAAACCCCCCTATTTCAGCACCCCTCACCCTGCTTCTATGAGCATGCTCCCCCACCCACCCTCTTCCACCTCTTCACCCTGGCATTCCCTATGTTTTAAGATGCATGTGAAAGTATGCAGAAAGTACAAAATTTCCGTAGATCAGTCTACTAGGAGAAACAGAAAAGCCTCATTTACCATTTTGTTTTCTTTTAAACCTTCAAAACACAGTATTAAATTAAGTGTGTTAATTTTGCAGGAAAAGAAATGGAAATAGATATTTATAGCACAAAGACATACATAATATCAACAGCTAATGAGAAATTATAAGATATAACTACTTAAAACAATGATTAGTTTGGTGACTGTGCTAAATGTGAGTTAATATTAATAGAGTAATGTGACCATTTCTCCATAATTCTCAATAATAACAACATAAAACTTAATTTTAAAACTACTGCTCTTCTTTTTGGTTGTTTGAGACATGGTTTCTTTTGTATAGCCCTGGCTGTCCTGGAACTCACTCTGTAGTCCAGGCTGGCCTCGAACTCAGAAATCTGCCTGCCTCTGCCTCCCAAGTGCTGGGATTAAAGGTGTGCCACCACTGCTCAGCTGTAACTTTTATATTTTTTATTGACAAATTGTTTCTTAAGAATGTGTGTGATCTCTATAGGTTTTCTCTCCCCTTTGTTGGGTATTTTAGCTAATGTCATCTCCTGGGAGTCTCTTGCTTTCTTGGCTTCTGGGACTTTCTGGTGGTTATCCCCAGTTCCCCAGCCTCTACTGCTACACACATCTGTTCAATTTCCTGGCCCTCTGTACATCTCCTCCTTCTCCTTGCGCCCCTTTTCTCTCCCCCTCCTCTCTCCCTTCCAACTCCCTCCCTCCCTCTACCACCCATGATAATTTTGTTACCCACTTCTAAGTAGGGCTGAATCATCTGCATTTTGGTCTTCCTTCTTAGGCTTCATATGGTTTGTGAGTTTTATCATGGGTATTTCAAGCTTTATTGCCTAATATCCACTTATCATACCATGTGTGTTCTTTTGTGACTGGGTTACTTCACTCAGGATGATATTTTCTAGCTCCATCCATTTGCCTGCGAATTTCATGAAGTCATTGTTTTTAATGGCTGAAGTAGTACTCCATTGTATAAATGTACCACATTTACTGGATCCATTCTTCTGTTGAGGGACATCTGGGTTGTTTCTAGCTTCTGGCTATTATAAATAAGGTCACTAAGAAACATAGTGGAGCATGACGACAAAAGCAACAGAAAGCCCACATACACATGGAAGCTGAACAACTCTGTACTCAATGATAATTTGGTTAGGGAAGAAATAAGAAAGAATTAGACTTTTAGAATTTAATGAAAATGAAGGCACAACCTTCCCAAACTTATGGGACGCAATGAAAGCAATGCTAAGAAGAAAACTCATAGTTATGAGTACCTTCATAAAGAAACTGGAGAGAGCATATTAAAAGCTTAACAGCTCATCTGAAAACTCTAAAACAAAAAGAAGCAAATACACCCAAGAGGTATAGAAGGCAGAATATAATCAAACTCAGGGCTGCAATCAACTAAGTAGAAACAAAGAGAGCTAGACAAAGAATCAAGAAAACGGGGAGCTAGTTCTTTGAGAAAATCCACAAGACAGATAAACTCTTAGCCAGGCTAACCAGAGGGCACAGAGACAGCGTCCAAATTGACAACGTGTTTTGTTCCTTACAACTTCATCTATGTGTGGCCCCTCAATATCACCTTGTTGAACAAATTTCTTGCTGTATTTTTTTTTTACTTTTTTTTTGCAATTCTCCTAAATTCACCCATTTATACACTGGGAAATGGAGATGGGAAAGGCCTTAAAGAAATTAAAGAGCTATTTCATGAATTACAAGAGAAATACCTAATATCAAAAAATATTTAAAATTTATATTTTACTAAATGAAGAGAAGTTAAAATTTTGTGAATGTTGTTTATATGTGCAGTAGTTACCGTCTTTTAAGATGCAATGTGCTTAATTTTATTAAAATTCTGAAAATTTAATCCTTTAGAACACTATAAATTATTTCAGAAAAAACTTTAAATGTGACCCTAAAATCTACAGTAATATGAAGAATAATATAAATATGTTTGTCAAGAATCTAGACAACACTTTCTATAAAATTTACTTAAATATTTTGCAGGGCCGTGAAGAGATGATTTGGTCTCCCCGGTAGAGCACTGGGTTTGAGATAGACAGAGACCCAACAGGAGACCATGGCCTGTGAGAGACATGGCCTGTGAGGAATGGCATATATCTCCCCATGCCCACGGATTCCAGACTCCTCCAGGCAGTCCACATCTCATTAACCTGTGCCTTTGCAGGCACATTTGGCTCAGTAGCTCCTCCCAGAGAGGTTTTGCTTCAGAAGCTACAGGTAGAGGGCGTGGCTACAGACATCCACCTCAAGATTTCCATATTCATGAGTTACCTAAAGCAAGGGGCAGGGCGTAGCTAAATTAAGTTATTCCTTCCCAGTCCCTCCTCTTTTCCCCCTTCCTATTTAAGCCAGCTCCCCTCTGGCTTGGATGGGGGGTGGGGGGGGAGGAAGCGTGCATTCAACTACCATACCATGAACAATAAACTTCTGGGAAATCCACTGACTTCTCATATCAGTGGGGGCTGCCGCCACCAAGTTTCCAGCCCTTGGAACCTTGGACTTTCTCGTGTATATGAGACCCATAGGTGTAGAAAACCTCCAGGGACTTTGCCTCCCACCGCCCACTGCCCATCACCCATTGCCCATTGCCCATGGCCCATTGCCCATTGCCCGCGGTTCCAAGACACCCCAGAGTGAGATTTTTGTCCAACAATATTGCTCTAACGTCATCAAAAAACTTATAATCTACATTAACACAGCTCACAAACTTTCACTCACCCTTTGTAACAAGGCAACATAATTATTTTTACCTTATTCCAGATGGCTTACTAAATGATAAAGGAGGAATAGAAAAATTGAGAAATAATAAAACAAAAGTTATAAACTGCACAATAAGTGACAATAGACTTCATTTAATGTTGATTTTGAGTACCTTAATTAAAATAAAATAGCTGTATAAAAAAATCTACTGCTGATTTTCTCAATTATCAGAGTTCCAAGAACTAAATGTTATCCTTTATTTTTTATTATTTCAATAAAAGCAGGGGTTATAATATTTCTGACACAGTGTCCACAACCTTCCTTTCTACTTCTTTATATTTAAATAAATCCTTGATATGTAGATACTACATAATAAGCAGTATTATAAAATTAATATCAAGAGAGATATTTCATTGCAATACTAATGTTTATTTGTGAATAAAATTTAAATATCATCTTTGATATTTCAAATATTCCTAAAATTATCATTTGCATGATAATACATCCTAATAAGATACATCTCTTATTTCTCAAGAGATGGATTTAAATACAGTAATAGAAATAATAACAGAAATAAGGCCACAACTAATATTTGTGGCTTTTCTTCTCTTAATATAGTAAAATACAATAAAATAGTGGAATAAATAAATATATTTATGATTGTTACTGATCTATTCAGATTGGTTTTTTTCACCCAAAACACTGCCCGCTTTCTCAGAGGACTATAGGTTATGGGGAGCCCAGGTAAGCCACTTCCTCCCCCAAACCTCTGCCATCTTTTTCCTGAAAGCACACCCAACAGCGGTAAACTGCACCCCAAACCTTGTACTCCATTTCTTGACCCACAATTCTCCCTGACTTCTTAGAAGTCTGCTGAGACCAGGGCCAACAGAGTAAGACCCTGCTCCAAAACCCTTTCCTATCATTTCCCCTAAAAATACATCTAATATCCTTAAAGTGTACCACACTCCTTGAACTTTATTTTCCAGCCCATACCTCCACCTGCTTTCCTGGAGACCTGCCATCACCAAATACCACAAGTCACACTGAAATAGGGACCCCAGAGGCAAGAATACCACTAAAAATTCTAGAGGCCTTGTAGGCCACAAAAAACAAAGAAGAGACACACTACTAGGCCTGAAGACTTGCTAGTCACCAGAACCATAGACCACTCAGGCCAGAGGACTGAGAGGAAGCAGAAACCAAGGAAAAAAACACCCTAAGCTAGCTATTTGGAGGAACTTGGTCACTCAAGTATCATTGGGTTTGGATTTCATGTCATGAAATGGGCTTTAAGTCAAATAGAGTATCAGCTTGTTATTCCTACAAGCACTGTGCCATTAGTACACTGGCATATCTTGTAGGCAGTATATCTTTGTAAATTGGAGGTTTTTGTAACTGGGATGATATTTACATTTCTCCTTTAGTAGTGTGCAAAGTACTTTTCAATGCTTAGTTACTAAAATGTAGGCATGAAGGATTTATATAGCCACTAGCTCAAATTCTCCATGCTCAATGAGTTGTATGGGTGTTGTTTTTATTAATAGGCCCTTGTGCTAAATGGTAGAGAGCAACCTTTGCTACAGCCTTGGTAGTTTAAAGTTCTCATGGGACCTTTTCTGTTTCATTAAAAAAGAGAAAATATTATAAAGCTGGGCAAGTAGGGAAGTGAGAAAAGAACTGGGAGGAGTTGGAAGACATGAAAGAACACAGAATTTATTGCATGTAATTCTTTAAAAAAATAAATAAAAACATTAAAAGAAAATAGACTGGGATTGACTAACCAGGGACATAAGCAATGTTATAGAACTTTAAAAATTGTTTTCTACCATGTGACATAATTTTTATGAAGTTGGAGCATCTTAGAAGATCTGAATGACTTACTACCACATAACTTTTGTCTCTGAAATATTAAAGCAATCCAGAGAGAATTTTAATAAGAGTGAATACTCAAAGAATTCTGTATTTCATTTCTTGACAAATATGGCAAGATTTGTGTCAAGGTAGCAATTCTGGGTGAAAAAATATTATTACCAGATAGAGTTCTGCTGATATTCTCGTAGGGTTCATAATCTAACCAGCAAGATTTTTATATGATTGTTGACTTTTTAAATTAAAATATAATAACACCATTTCCCATTTCCTTTCCTCCCTCTATAAAGATATATATGCTTAAATATATAAATATAATTTGCTTAGTTCATTTAGTGTTAGGACTGACTACTCAGTGTATGATATGCAATAGTCAATTAGAGGTCTTCTACCTTGGGAAAATTATTTCTCCTACTCTCAGGATTCCCTTAGTACTTTCTATAGATCTTTCTTTCCACATTAGCATGTATAGTCATTGTTCAGGTCTTATTTAAGCAGTTGTAATGTAGATATGTTATGAGAAAAGGTTTCCTGTTATTTCTAGGAAACATATTTCCTGAAACTCTTTCTCTTAGGTCTTTTAGTGCCTTCTTCTGCAATACTCCCTGAGTACTAGGCTCAGAAGTTATGCTGTAAATGTATCAGTTAGGGCTGGTCAACTGTTCTCAAGAGTTCTCTGCATTTTGGCCAGTTGTTTTTCTGCAATGCTATCTCTATCTTACAAAGAGTTTATTTGATGAGGAGTAAGAGTTATAATTTTCTGTAGGTATAAAGATAAGTATTCAAACCAATCTTAGAAGTTACTAAACCAGAATTTAGTTAAGTGGTAGTAATAGGTTCTCATCAAGTTTCATGTCCTTATTAGCCCCAAGATTTAGATAGAGTTCCATTACCAAGCATAATTTCTTTCCCATCAAGAAGTCCTTACATCCAATTAAAAGCTATTGGTTACTATCAAGCTGTGAGTCCCAATATAGCACCCTTATAGATATGCTGCCATGCTAGGCATTGTTCTTCATAGGCAACAGCTGGGTAGTACTATTGATAACTTCCTTTGTTGGATGCTCTCATAGCAACTACAGTTCCTGGTACTAGTCCTCAGGGGAGTAGCTTTGAGGACTCATCTACCTGGAACTCTCTTCATTCTGTGTCCACAGTACATGGTAACTAGATATCTTTAGCAATAAATAGGGACTTATATTCGACCTATGTGAGGCAACAAAGAACAAAAATAACCTGATGTTATGGAATCTTTTGACTAGCCAATGAACAACTGGAAAGGGGAAATCTCATGCCTGGTACCAGAGTCATTATTAGGTACATTAAGGTTATTGTGAGTGACAATTTCATTTCAAGTTTAACTCCATATATATATATATATATATATATATATATATATATATATATATACTTATATGTAATTTTAGCAAATAATATAAATTTCATATGGATTTTTCAAATACCCTTAGTGCCACTTTTCATCCTCCCTCCATCTCTTTCTAGATTGACTGTATCTTACCTCACCAAATAAAGTCTTCTGTTTTTCTCATTTCCCCTCAAG
The DNA here is from genome assembly GCA_019844195.1 of Rhabdomys dilectus. Taxonomy (NCBI): domain Eukaryota; kingdom Metazoa; phylum Chordata; class Mammalia; order Rodentia; family Muridae; genus Rhabdomys; species Rhabdomys dilectus. Next base: position 283,892 of record JADRCG010000168.1, on the reverse strand, counting down.
TAGCTTATACCCACTTGATTCTCTTTCTATTCTATTATTTTCTATCAGCAAGAAATCCAGGATACAATAAAAAAAACAAATCTAAGAATAATAGGAATAGTAGTGAGTGAAGATTCCCAGCTCAAAAGACCCAAAAACTTCTTCAACAAAGTCATAGAAGAAAAATCCCCAACCTAAAGAAAGAGATGGCCAGAAATGTACAAGAAGCCTATAAAACACCAAAAAGATTGAAACAGAAAAGAAAATCCTCTCATTACATAATAAGCAAAACACTAAATGAACAGAACAAAGACTATTAAAAGCTGTAAGGGAAAAAGGTCAAGTAACATATAAAGGCAGACCTATCAGAATTACACCAGACTTCTCACCAGAGACTATAAAATCCAGAAGACAGAGGCCATGTGGACCTTAAGAGAATAAAAATGCCATTGTAGGCTACTATACCCTGCAAAATTCTCAATCATTAAAGAAGAAGAAACCAAAATATTCCATGACAAAACCAAATTTAAAAAAATATGTGTGTCCCAATCCAGCCCTATAGAGGATTCTCGAAGGAAAACTCCAACACAAGGAGGGTATTTACATCAATGATAAAACAGGATATTAATCATCTCACAACAAAACCAAAAGGAAAGAATCATATACATGTAGTAGCATCTACAACAACAAACATAACAGGAACTAACAATCATCTGTCTTTAGTATCTCTCAATATCAATGGACTAAATTCTTCAATTAAAAAGACATAAGCTAACAGACTGGATACACAAGCAGAATCCAGCATTTTGCTACATACAAGAAACACAACTCAATGACAAAGACAAGCACTACCTCAGAGTAAAAGGCTAGAAAAATGGCTTCCAAGCAAACAGTCCCAAGAAACAAGTGAGAATTGCCATTCTAATATCCAATAAAAGAGACTTTCAACCAAAAGTTATCAAGCAAGATGGGGAAGGACACTTCATATTCATCAAAGAAAAAAATCCACCAAGAGAAAGTGTCAATTCTGAACATCTATGCCCCAAATACAAGGGTACCTATAATCGTAAATGAAACTTAACTGAAGCTCAAAACACACATTGGACCCCAGACATTATTAGTGGGAGATGTCAACATTTCACTCTTATCAATAGACAGGTCATTAAAACAGAATCTGAACAGAGACACATTGAAACTAATAGGAGTTATGAACCAAATGCATTTAACAGATATATACAAAACTTTTCACCATAAAACAGAAGAATATACCATGACCTCAACACCTCATACCTTCCCCAAAATTAACCATATAATGTCTCACAAAACAAGCCTCAACAGATAAAAGAAGTTATAAATAATTCCATGCATCCTATCAGATCACCACAGACTAAGGCTTCTATAACAACAACAACAACAACAACAACAACAAAAACCAACAGAAAACCTACATACACATGGAAAATGAACAACTCTCCACTCAGTGATAACTTGGTCAGGAAAGAAATAAAGAAATTACAGACTTCCTGGAATTTGATGATAATGTATACCCAAATTTATGGGACAAAATGAAAGCATTACTAAGAGGAAAATTCATAGCACTAATTTATGAATTCTCCAATTCATAAATAAATTGGAGAGATTCTACACCAGCAATTTAACAGCACACATGATATCCCTAAAACAAAAAGAAGCAAACACACCCAAGAGGAGTAGATGGCAGGAAATCTTCAAACTCAGGGCATAATTAAACCAAATAGCAACAAAGAGAATGATACAAAAAAAAAATCAACAAAACCAAAAGCTGGTATTTGAGAAAATCAACAAGCTAGATGAACCCCCTATCTAAACTTACTAAACAACACAGTGATAATATACAAATTAAATGAAATCAGAAATGAAAAGGGAAATGTTACAACAGAAACTGAGGAAATTCAAAAATCATCAGATCCTACTACAAAAGCCTATACTCAACAAAACTGGAAAATCTAGGTGAATTGGGTGGTTTTCTAGACAGATACCATGTACAAAAGTTAAATCAAGAGCAAGTAAACTATCTAAAAAGTCCTATATCCCCTAAGGAAATAGAAGTTATTAAAAATTACTCAACCTAAAACATTCCCAGAGCCAGATGGCTTTAGTTCAGAATTCTACCAGACTATCAAAGAAGATCTAAAACACTCCTCAAACTATTTCATAAAATAGAAGCAGAAGGAATACTACCTGATTCATTCTATGTTGACACAATTACTCTAAAATTTAAACCACACAAAGGTCCAACAAAGAAAGAGGACTTTAAACCAATTTCACTTGTGATTATTGATATAAAATATTCAATAAAATTCTAGCAAACAGAATCCAAGAACAGAATCAATGAATTCCCCATCAAAATTCCAAAACAATTCTTCAAAGACATGCAAAGAGCAATTCTCAATTTCATATGGAAATACAAAAAACCCAGGGTATTGAAAACAATTTTTAACAATAAAAGAACTTCTGTAGGAATCACCATCCCTTACTTCAAGCTATACCACAGAGCAATAGTGATAAAAATTGAATGGTATTGGTATAGAGACAGACAAGTTGATCAATTAAAATAGAATTGCAGATCCAGAAATAAGCACACACACTTATGGACACTTGATCTTTGAAAAAGAATCCAGAAATATACAATAGGGAAAAAAGTATCTTCAATAAATGGTGTTGGTCTGCTTGGCAGGGGTAAGGTAGAAAAATGTAAATAGATCTATATTTTTCACCTTGAACAAAGCTCAACTTCAAGTGGATCAAGGACGTCAACATAAAGCCAGACATACTGAATCTTTTTATTTTGTTTTCTTTTTTTTTTCAGAGCTGAGGACCAAACCTAGTGCCTGGTGCTTGCTAGGCAAGCACTCTACCACTGTACTAAATCCCCAACACTGACACTGAATCTTATAGGAGAAAAAGTGGGAAAGATGCTCAAACTCATTTAGAATTCCTAAACAGAACTCCAATGGCTCAGGCTCTAAGATCAAGAGTTAATAAATGGGACCTCATGAAACAAAAAGCTGTAAGGCAAAGGGCATAGTCAATAGGACAAATCAGCTACCTACAGATTGGGAAAAAAATCTTCACTTACCACATATCCAATAGAGAGCTGATATCCAAAATATATAAAGAACTCAAAAAGTTAGCCTCCAGAAAACCAAACAACCCAATCAAAAAATGGAATACAGAGCTAAACAGAATTCACAGCAGAGGAATCTTAAATGACTGAGAAGAACTTAAAGAAATGTTCAAAATCCTTAGGATTCAGGGAAATTCAAATCAAAACGATCCTCAGATTCCACCTTACACCAATCAGAATGTCTAAAATCAAACTCAGGTGACTGCAACATGTTGGTGAGGATGTGGAGAAAGAGGAACACTCCTCCATTGCTGATGGGATTGCAAACTGGTACAATTACTTTGAAAATCAATCTGGAAGTTCTTCGGAAAATTAGAAATAGATCAACCTGTAGTCCCAGCTGATCCACTCTTGGCTGTACACCCAAAGGATTCCCCACCATACAAGAGGGGCACGTGGTCCACCATGTTCATAGCAGCTTTATCTGGGATAGCCAGAAGCCGGAAACAACCCAGATGTCCCACAAAGGAAGAACGGATTCAGAAAACGTGGTTCATTTACACAGTGGAATACTAGTCAGCTATTAAAAATGAGGATATCACAAATTTGGCAGGCAAATGGATGGAACTAGAACACATCATCCTAAGTGAGGTATCTCAGACTCAAAAGTACATGCATGGTATGTACTCACTAAGTGGATATTAGCCAAAAAAAATAGTACAAAATACCTAGGATACAGTCCACAGAACTCAAGTAAGTTAACAAGCAGAAGGGCCCAAGTGAGGGTGCTTCAATTCTACTTGGGAGGGAGAAGAAAACAATCACAGAAGGCAGAGGAATGGAGGGACCTGGGTAAAAGAGGGGAGGAGGAGGGGAAAGGTGGAACATGATCAGCTATTGGTTGGTGAATAGGAGAGAAACCCTGAGGGTAAACAGAATGAATGGAAATATGCAAACTCATGGGGTAAGAGGTGGGAGTACCCTCTAGAAAGTACCAGAGACCTGGGAGGTAAGAGACTTTCTGGACTGAAACGGAGGGACCTTAGATGAAATGACCAACAGTGGGGAGAGGGAATTTTGTAGAGTTCATCTCCAGTAGAAAGATCAAGTGGAGGGATGGAATTGCCATCCCACACTCAAAAAATCTAAGCCAGAATTGTTCCTGTCTAAAACAGCTACAGGGACAAAAATTGACTGAGGGAAATGTGGTCCAAGTCCAGTGACCAGCCCAATATGGGATGCATCTCAAGGTGAGGGTCCAAGGCCTGACAATATTACTGATGTTATGGTGTACTTACAGACAGGAGCTTTAGCATGGCTGTCCTCTGAGAGACCCATCAAGCAGCTGACTGAGACAGAGGCAAATACATATACCCAACCATTAAACTGAAGTTGAAGACCCCTGTGTTTGCATTAGTGGAAGTCTGGATGAAGCTAAGAAAGAGGGTGACTCCATAAAAAGAGCAGCATCTCACCAACCTGGACCCCTGAGATCTTGAAGACAGTGAGCCACCAACCAGGCAGCAAAACGGAACTGGTCCAAGGCCCTGAATACATATACAGCAGAGGACTGCATGGTCAGGCCTCAGTAGGAGCAGATTTACCTAACCCTGGAGAGACTTGAGGCCCCAGAGAGTGAGGAGGCATGTCAGGGTGGGAGACATCCTCTTGGAGACAAGGGAGGGGGAAATGGATGAGGAACTGTGGAAGAGCAGACCAGGAGGGGGGCAACGACTGGATTGTAAAAGAAAAGATAAGAAAAGAAAAGAAAAGAAAAGAATAAAAAATAATAAAAATTAAAACAATTTAAAAAAGATGACACTTTTGATTAAGATTGCACCAAATCTTAAATAGCTTTTGGTAATTTTCATTTCTATAATATTAATTCAATCAAACCTTGAACATGAGATTTCTTCCAATTTTCTAGTTTTATTTCCAATCTTTTTTAAAACATTTTAAAGCTTACATGTCATAATTTTTTATGATTGAAGACATATGTCAACTCCTCTTAACTTATACATTTAAATGTCACTCATTCCTTATTTATTGTATTATTGTGTTAAATATAATATCAAAACAAATATATTTGAACAATATATTTATGTCATATGTTTTTTTAAATATGATGGGAGAAGTTGTGAGCAAATGGCTCATAGGATAAGAAGACTTTTGTACAATTCTGGAAGATGGAGTTCAATCCCAGTATACTCATTATGGTGGAAGGAAAGAATGTATTTCCTAAAGTTGTTCCTACCACCGATAAATATACTACAACTCATATATATATGAATATGTGTGTGTGTGTATGTATGTGTATACATATACATATATATATAAATATATATACATATATATATAATAGTTTAAATTTTAACAACTTAATAACTTAATATGTTTTAACAGTTTGACACATAATTCATACCTGATACTATCACTTACAGTCACAGACAAGACTGAAATACTCAACCAAGTAAGTAAGATTTCTTACCAACTTGACACATCCTTGTCATGCATTAAGAAACTGTGTTCACAACATGGCTTTTTGTTCTGTTCATATCTCACACTGTTTATCACAAGGCCTCTTATTCCTATAAAACAATTTTATTCACTTTGATGAAATAAACTAAGCAATATTAGGATAGCAGAAAACTTCTCCTTGGTCTTTATTGGTCAAATGAATAACTTTGAGGAACAGATTATGTTGTCCCTTCTGGGTTGATTAATAAGAATATCTCTCTAATTTTACAGATATGTAGCAGATGCTATTACTTTTGACAGAGAAATTCCTAAGATATGTCCAAGATAATTACATTCAGGGTTCAAGTAAATTAACCCATGGGACAGCTTCAGGCAGTGAATAAATATCAGTATTAAGGGGTGTACGTCCAAGAGGCTGTTTCTGCATAAGGTAGATGTCTTCACAAACATACAGATGGAAGAAAATATGATATTGGAGAAAAAAACAAGAGTTTGGTAAGTCACCTCATTTCTCCAACATTCTCTATAATCATTCTTAAATTATGTCTTTATATCTTTTATATCAATTCCCATCATATGAGGACTTGAGCAATGTTTCTTTTACTTCTGTCATTTTTGTCAAATAATTAATGAGTTTTTTCCTACCTTTCCTAACTCAAACAGAAGTTTCTGTGGATTAGCATCAATATGAACATGACCAAGAAGCACACTCTCTCTATGTTTGTGTCTGCATCAGATCATCATTCCTTAACTAATGAACAGAATAAGCAGCAATGAGTTAACATTGCACAATAAGTTTCTGTCTCTTGATCAGACTCAGTACTGTTGAATAATAGAGTACACTGTAGACAGGATAATTTTCAGCTCAGAAATAGGAGTAAATGTAAAAGCAAATCAAGTGAGAAGAAGCATAACACTTGTTCATTTCAAAATGCATATTAAACCAATCAGCCAAAAAAGTAAGACATTATAAGCAACTATGGGACCACTCTTTAGTCATGAAAATCTACCACCAAGGATCAACTAGAGAGAATAACCCTAAATATATCCACAAATGTTACAAAAGTATAAATATGGACACTATTTCATAGTTTAGAACTTTGATGCAAAACACTCTACATGTAAAAATCTTTAATCAGAGAAAAGAATAAATACTTGGTTTAAATGTTAATAAAAGTACCCTTTGGTGAGTTTTCATTCATTAATATTTTTAACTTTCTTCATCTACAAAACTAAGTTAGCATTTTTTGTAAGATTTGACACCAAGATAAACAAGAATTACATATAAAGTATTAGAAAAGTCTATTGAGTCTAGACCCTTTAAAATACTTATAACACTCCTGAGCAATGAAGAAACATGAAATGATTGTGAGGTTTCCAGAAAACAGTCACCATGGCTAATAAGTGCTTTCCATCTACATATCCTATAGTTGCAGAATAGGTATATGGCAACTCAGAGAAACATAAGTATACAGTATATTAAAGAAACATAATTTAGGACTTCTCTGGTGGAATTTTTGGGGTCACTTATGTATACTAGAATATCATCTGCAAATAGTACTATTTTGACTTCTTCTTTTCCAATTTGTATCCCTTTAACCTTTTTCTGTCTTTAGAACTTTCCTTTTTCATCCTAACTCTTTCCTTTTAGATCCTCATTTTAAAAAAAAAATGGGAAAGTATATATCACTCTGGTGATAATATGAGAGTTTTCATGGTTTACCTGTTCTGTTCCCTCACTCTAAAAATTTTAAAGAATAAAAAATTAAAAATTAAAATTGAAAATCACCAAGAGAGTTACTAAAAGTGTAAGAAAATGGGCAATGATTTTCCACCATTCAAACTGAATGTTTTCCATTACAGATCAGTAAAAGGACTCATCCACGCTTTGACATGAATAATTGCTGTTCAGTGAAGATTTAGTTTTACATTTTTTTCAAGGTTGACAATCAATGGAACCCTTCACTTATATATTTATGCAATTTGTTTTCTTCTTTCAAACAATATAGATGATCAGTAGTTATGTGACAAAATGAGAAAGCACATTGTAGATAAATGACACATTGTCCATGTCAGGAAACTGTAGTTTTTCAAAGCCTAAGAGTTCTCGAGATTGGTTGATAAAATTCAATATTGATTTTTTTCTACTGCTAACACTGAGATAAATGTAACTTTCAGACTTCAGCTGTAAATATGAGTTACTTGTTCTTTGGTTACTACTTTTGCATGAATTATCAATAGTAGACTAATAATCATCTTAGATGAAAAAAACTATGATAAATCTTTGTTTATGAAAAATATGATTCTAGTTTTTATATCTCAGTTTCAAACAATGTATATTGTATATGATATTCTGTACAGCTTCCCTCCAATGAGATTTTCTCAAATCTACTTTGGAGCTTTAATCAAATATTTTAGTTTAATGATGTCACCGAAATTACTTTACTGATGATCAAAGGAGTCTTCATACATGCTGCAAAACATGATAATATTTAATTAAATTTTTGTACTGAAATTCAAGGGAATTCCTAACAGGTCCAAAATACCTCACTTCTATGATGAAGTATTATGACTGTTGGTGACACATTCATTCCTTTTCTTACTAGACTAATGGGTAGAACTGCCCTTCCACATGAAACCACACACATTTCTAGACTTTCAAGTTACTGTCTTGTTTTCTCACTGCATCCCTGTAAGAAGAGCCTCATGATAGAGCATGTATATGACAGTCACACCTAATGCTTCTCTTCTTGGGGAGTTGCACTTGGCTCATTAGCTTTCACTTTGGGCAGTGATGTTTCTGAAAGGTGACAAAGACTCCATTTTCCATTTATGTTTTTCTACTTCAGGTATAGATGTTAACTTTCAATGTGAATGTCAGATTTGTCTAGTGAAATCATTGTCTATATAATTGATGGACAATTCTTTATCTGTAGTTAATATCCATCTAATTAATTTTTCTTTGTCTGCAGGTTATTTCTAAAGACACATTAAATAAAATGGATGGAGGTAATCAGTCCCTCGCATCAGAATTTGTGCTTTTGGGACTTGCCCACTCACAGAATCTTCAGGTCTTACTCTTCATAATATTTTTAATGCTTTATCTGTTCATTCTCTCTGGAAATACTATTGTCATGTTCTTAATCATCACTGACAAGAATCTCCATTCCCCCATGTACTTCTTTTTGGCAAACCTATCCTTTGTTGATATGTGGCTTTCCTCAGCCACCACTCCTAAGATGATCACAGATTTTCTCAAGGAACCAAAGATCATTTCTTTTGCAGGATGCATGTCCCAGGTCTTCTTTGACCATTGTGTTGGTGCAGTAGAGATGTTGCTGTTGGTGGTAATGGCTTATGACCGCTATGTGGCCATCTGCAAACCACTCCACTACTTCACTATTATGAACCTGAAAAGATGTACTGGGTTGGTGTTAACTTCCTGGGCAATTGCCTTTGTGCATGCCATGAGTCAGCTTTTGGCAGTTGTGCAACTGCCTCTCTGTGGCAACATGGAGATTGACAGTTTCTTCTGTGACATACCACTTATAATTAAGCTAGCTTGCATGGATTCCCATATTCTAGATATTTACATGAATGTTGACTGTGGGTTTGTGGTTGTAACCTGCTTTATTCTGTTGCTCATATCCTACACATATATCCTTCTCACTGTTCGCCAGAGCTCTAAAGCTGGGGCATCTAAGGCTCTGTCCACATGCACTGCACACATCACAGTGGTGATGATCTTCTTTGTGCCCTGCATCTTCATCTATGTGTGGCCCCTCAGTATCACCTGGTTGGACAAATTTCTTGCTGTGTTTTATACTGTTTTTGCACCTCTCCTAAATCCAGCCATTTATACACTGAGAAATAAAGAGATGAAAAATGCTCTAAAGAAGTTAAAAAACCACTTTATGGGTTATAATGAAAATATTTAAGGCCAAGAAAATTCACTGTAAATATTTCAATTGACAATTAGCTGAAATTAGTACAGATTTATAATTTGAGAATTAAGTTTGTATGGACAATTGGTTACAATCTTTGCATATGTAATATGCTTAATAAACTTCTGGAGATTGAACATTTTAATCATATAGAACATTTAAAATTATTTCTGACTTTTGTTAAATTGCCTTACTGCTGGGAAAATTATTGAATTGATTATTACAGCTTTGATAATATAAAAGAATATAAATGTGTTTTTCAGGCACATAGGTAGCATTTTTTGACAATTCACTTAAATATTGATCTAACAACCTCAAAAATATATTCTCAACCTCAAAAAATATCTAACAACCTCAAAAAAAGCAACATTGTTATTTTTATCTTATTCCAGACTTCTCCCAAAAATATAAAAGTTTTGAAGTATAAAACAAGGTATAAACTATACACTAATAGCAGTGAACGTTACATACTATAGATTTTAACAATGGCATATTTTTATAAAGAAACATAATTCTGATTTCTCAATTATCTGAATTGCAAGAATTAAAATATATTTTTAAATTATCATTTATTATTTCAATAAAATCATGAATTTCTTTGCTAATTTTTTAAAATAAAATATTTGTTTTAGTTATATAAGAGTTTTTACAAAACTGAGAGGAAGTCAAATGTGTTTATACAATGCTAACATTTATTTGTGAATAAAACATTTAAGTATGTTCTTTGATATTTAAAATATTTTCCCGTTATCATATACTTATAACATGGATGGTAATAAGATACAGTACATCTTTTATTTTTTGAGATACAAATATGAAACCAAAAATAATAAATACATTTTATTTTTTAGTATAGAAAAAATATATGATAGAATAAACAAAATATTTATGATGGCTAGCTGTCTATTTAAGACTATAATGTATTTTATGACAAATTCATTTATTATTTTCTTCTTTTAAATCATATTTTTTATTTCTCTCTAATTTGATGACAAGCAATAACTATTACTTCTATCATTTTTAAATTTATTATTCCCTCATATATTACATTCTGATCTCAGTTTCCCCTCCCTTTCTTCCCTCTAGCTGCTCCCTGTATCTCTCTTTTTCCCCAAATCCATTGCCCCTTCACCTCCCCTCAGAAAAAAGAAGGCCTTTCAGGAATTTTAACTAAGTGCATTTATTATTATATCAAATAGTTTAATAGTTGAAAACTTAGAAATATCTATTAAATTTTTAGTAACAAACACTTAAATTTTTCTATAGGTGAAGCACACAGAAAATATTTTTCCAGTTGGATTCATTTGTTAAATGTTACTGAACAATATACAAAAATAATAACTTTTTACTAAACATAATAGCTCATGCTAAATAAAATGCCAGAAAGTTCAAATTATTTTTAATGATTTACATGTCATGATTCACATTCTATTTTTCCAGTGAGCAGTTTGTGAGCAGTTCTGCTATGCATACAAAAATGGAGATATACAAACATTTTGGCACATAAATACTAATAATAACACTCAGATGTATATTTGATTGCCTCTATTTTAGTTATAGTATCTATGGACACTGATAAGCATAAGAACTTAAACATTTATTTTTACTATAATTTTTAGATACAGGTATTCTCACCTGTCATTCCAAAAATATCCTCAGAAAATGATCTGTGTTCCCTTACATGAAACAGACTGTAATTCCAAATGGAAAACAGTTAGTTAGCCATGATACCCAAACCATCCTTACACCAGTATGTTCATATTGCTTGAAAAATCATAATTGTATCAAGCAACGTTTAGTGATTGATTACACCCATATTTTCTTTTCTCTCCCTGAGTAGCCTGAATAACTTCTGGCACAATGAAAGCTAGCCAGAAGGAAGTTTCCAATGATCCTAGAAAATAGACTATTTTTCTCTTATTTCTTCTTCTCTCAAACAACATATCCTGACTGCAGTCTTTCCTTCCTTCTCTTCCCCCTCCCTCCTTCCAGCTCAATACCTATGTCCCCTATTGTCCAGAGCTACTACTCCTCCATTTCCCTTCAGAAAATAATAGAAAAGGCTACCTAGTGATATCAACCAAAACATAGCATAACAAGATGCAATAAAACTAAGCACAAATCCTCATATCAAGACTGGACAAGGCAACCTTAGCCAGTAGGAGCGAAAGCTTCCCATCACACAGAAGAGTCTGAGATATACCCACTCCCACTGTTTGTTAGAAGTCTCACAAAAAAAAACCCAAGCTAAACAACCAAAGCATGTATTTAGACATGTAGCACAGATCCACACAGGCTCCATGATTGCTGCTTCAGTCTCTGTGATCCTCTATGAGTCCTGCTTAGTTGATTCTGTGCGCTATGTTTTCCTGGTGTTCTTGGCATCTCTAATGCCTATAATCCATCCTCCTCCTCTTCTGTGGGTTTTGTGACTGTAGGTCTCTGAAATTGCTTCTATCAGATGCTGGAAAAAGCCTCTGTGATGAAGATTAGGCTAGCCACTGTTCTATGAGCATAGCAAAATATCATTAGGGAACATTTTATTGACTTTATATTTTATCAGACATGTTTGGTTTTATCCTAGGTGTCTGAGCCATTCAGCTTCCAGTTTCTGGCTATTCAAGCAGTGTCAGGAATAATACCCTTCTAGTGGCTTGGGCCTCAAGTTAGACCAGTCATCAGTTGACCACTCCCTCAAACTCTGAGCCACCTTTACCCCAGCACATCTTATAGATGGGATATGTTGCAGGTTGAAAGTTTTATCAATGGATTGGTCTTCAAATCCCATCACTGAGAGCCTAGCCTAGTTATGGAAGATGACTAGCCTAGTCTCTATATTTTCCTTTACTAGGACTCCTCACTAGGGTCACCTTCCTAAGTGTAATGGTTTGTTTATTCTTGCCCCAGGGAGTGGCACTATTAGGAGGTGTGGCCTTATTAGAGTAAGTGTATCACTGTGGGTGTGGGCTTAAGACCCCCACCTGGAATTCAGTCTTCCACTGGCAGCCTTCAGATGAGATGTAGAACTCTCAGCTCCTCCTGCACCATGCCTGTCTGCATTCTACCATGGTCCTGATTGAGGATTATGAAATGAGCCTCTGAACCTTTAAACCAGTTCCAATTAAATATTGTCCTTTAGAAGACTTGCCTTGGTCATGGTGTCTGTTCACAGCAGTAAAACCCTAACTAAGACAACAACTTTCACTGCACTTGACTGGCATATCACCCCCTAAATGCCTACCTATTCCAGTCTCTCCCCATACTCTCTCCCTCAATTGTTCCCTCTTCCACCCCAAGTCCACCCACACTAGCTATTCTATTTCTTCTTCCCAGGGAGATCCATGCATCATTCCTAGAGCCATCTTTATCACAGGTGTGTCCTTCTTTTCAGAATTGTAGTTCATTCCAGATATAGTCAAGTCAACAACTAGGAATAGCCATCACAGATGGAATGTCAAAATAGTTTTGATTTGCATTTCCCTGATGGCTAAAAGTGTTGAACATTTCTTTACTTATCAGTCATTTCAGACTCCTGTATCGAGAATTCTGTTTAGATATGTACCCCCATTTTAAATTAGATTATTTTGTTTGCTAATATCTAGTTTCTTGCATTCTTTATATATTTGGATATTAGCACTCTGTCAGATGTTGAGCTGGTGATAATCTTTTTCCATTCTATGGTCTGACAGAAAGCAAACTATCTTGGTGGCAAAGAAAGTCAAAAGGAAAAATGAAAAAGATAAAAAGTCTATATTTGTGAAACCTATGATTATATGTTTGAGTAGATATGAAAGGAATCTATTCCCTAAAGAACTGGAAAGTTAGCAAATGATTGTTTCTCCCAAGAGGAACAACCAAAGAAAGAGTTCAGTAATGGAATGTTGTGTCTATAGTATTTTTTTAATTGTGGCACATAAAGGTCTTCTCAGATAACATCCAATCATATATTGTGCTATGTAATAGGAGTGGGTTCTGAGAAGACATCAAGACAACACTTTCTCCTATCAGAGTGATTGTGTAGAAACAACAAGAGACTACTAAGAAAGCACTTGGTTTTCAGTCCCTGGATATTTTAAAACTTAAAGTTGCCTAAAAGCATGACTTACTTAATAGCATGACATAAAGCAATGGTTCCCTGAGAGAAAGATATGATTATAAATGCCTATGTACATAACATAATGACAATCTAATAGAAAATGTCAAGGTTGTAGAAAAGAAAGAATGAGAAAACAAAAAATTAATTGAATGAATATCCCCTTAATCATGAAAGTTTTCAAATGAAACCATATACCTCTCCTCTCCTGTAGGCTTCCAGATCTCTACTCAAGAGTACTTGAGTACAGCCATTTTTCCTCATCAACCCTATCATCTGACTTTTAAGAATCTAGAAGCATACTTTGTCAAAATATGACAGCCATATAAAGATATTTTTAAAACATAATATAAGGAATATTCTTGAAAAAGATAATCTGCTCCAAATGGGGCAGTTTTATTATATACTCTGCTTCCAAGGGTCATTATGGGAGAGGGAACAGAGGGATTTTAATAAAAAGGTCCTGGATATCTACAAAAAGTAGTATTTTCCAGACATGGCAAGACTACAGCACATATGAGCTCATAGAAGCTTAACTCCATTCACTTTTAACAGAACTTTAATAATTTCTTCAAATGTTAAAGGAACTTAGTTTGTGACTCAGTAATTCCATTCCTAGGTGGACACCCAAAAGAATTACCAAAAAAGTACCTAAAATCTTATAAATACATGTCCTCAGCAGAATTCATCACAATAAAAAACCTGTAAATTACTCATATGTGTATCATCAAATGAATTAATAAGCAAAGGGTTGAAAAAATATTTCCCAATAGAGAACCATTTTTGATCACGCTCTCCCTCTACACCACCAAAAAGGAAACCAATGAAGATCCACCAGCTCAGGAAAATATCTCAGTAGCACATAGACACAGGTCAAGAAAAGGTGTATAAGTCCCCAAAAGTGGGACATTTATCACATATCATCACATAATTTGGCTGTCATATTACCCTATAGAGTAAACAGTTCAGAATTCTGGGAATAATGTGGACAGAACATGGTACTTTAAACATTCTTTTGGCTTGTAGCAACAGATTCTCACATGTAGTGACTAAGGAGACCTCAGCAGAGGTAGAGTAAGTGAGTCTGAAGGCCAGAGAGTCTCAGCATTTCCTTTTAAGTCATACCATGTAAGAGCTGTTCAGACCAAGGAGGTTTATTTCAGAACTTTAGTACCATAGCCTGGTTGAACTAAAGAAAAAAAAAAGACACAAGCCCAAGCTAAACAAAATTCCAGGACAGAGAAAGAAAAGTGAGTACAAAGTCCTACCCTAGCCAATAAGCTAATTTGAAGTTGATACCTACTCAAAAATGTAAAATTGGTTTCCTCAATGGAGTGACACTGGGCATACCAACCATACTTCAGGAAACTCTCTCCCTTCTCTCAGGAATAGTGACTGTGAATATATTACTTTCTATTTTATTTTAGTAGTCAATTATGTTTATATAGTTTTAATCCTTATGTTATT
This sequence comes from Rhabdomys dilectus, assembly GCA_019844195.1. NCBI lineage: Eukaryota > Metazoa > Chordata > Mammalia > Rodentia > Muridae > Rhabdomys > Rhabdomys dilectus. Next base: position 268,825 of record JADRCG010000168.1, on the reverse strand, counting down.
TCTTTAAAAATGTCATCTAATATCTTGGTGGAGCAAAAACAAGAGCAGCTGAGAGGTTGAAGGGAGAGGTGGGTATAATGCAAAATGAGTACTGATGTATAAAAACCTCAAGAATGTTTAATATTAAAAATATTAAATGTAACACCTGACACTGCTAATGAGACCAAGAACCTGAGATTAAATAGGTCATGGGCCTAGGGGAAAACATATTGATTGCTATCATTCTACTAAATGAACATAATATTAAAATGAGTCCTAATAATATAATACATTGCATAAATCAGTGAATCATTCAGCTCTTATCACAGAAGTGGTTTTTTTTTCCTGCAGTAGACAGTAATTAATGAAAAAACCCAAACCTGGGCAATATTCAGAGAGTGAGATACTTTGGAGTACTTAGCTGTAAATGAGATAGATTTATCACATCTCTCCTAATGCTCACGTATACTGAAGAGGAAAGAGAAAGATTATAAGAGCCAAACATGGTGAGTGACTTCAAGAAAATTAAGTTTTCTAGACACAACAGATACACATAAAAACTCATAGAAACTATGATAGAATTAAAAAGATTTGCACAAATTTAAGGCAGACAAAATCTAATCACAAAGAAGAAAGAGTGAGTACTAAGTCTCACCTAGGCAAGAAGCTATTTTGCAGTTGATACTTACCAGAAAAAGAAAAAAAAAACAGTTTTCTTCAATGAAGTGACACTGGGCATATTAGCCACATGTCAAGAAATATCTTATTCTCAGGGGGAGTCAATCAGCAGATTCCATGCTTCTTTTGAGCTTTTTTGTGCTGTTTCAGTTTTGTTTTTGTTTATTGAAAACAGATATTTTCAGAGACATATTTGAAAGTTAGCTGCAGTTCTCTATGATATTATATTAGCAAGAGATAAAATTGGGACAAGATCTGAATTTCAAACAAGTGTTTGTTCATGTATTAAGAATCTTTTAACTGTTAAGTTAAAATTACCTTTGTTTCTTCTACAGTATTTAATGTAAGTTTCATTGATTGTACACTTTCTAATTGTGTTAGTGTGTTGAAACCTGGAATGTCTGTTACAAAGGTCTATCAACCAGCTTTTGTTTTGTTGCCCTAAGTATTACAGGACCTTGGTATTCTGAAAAAAGCTTGCAAGTACTGGAAGAAGTGAGTCATCCTTTAGGCAAAAATAGAGGCTAGTGGGCTTGATTATTGCTGTTATAACAGCTTTAATTACATTAATTGCTAGAACTACTGCTTCTGCAATTGCTTTGCCATAAGAAGTCAAGACACCTACTTTTGTTAATCATATTACAAAAAATATGTTACTAATGTGTTGAGTATATAAGAGGAATTAGATAGGCATTTGGAACAACAGATTGATGTTCTTTATCCTATTCAAATTATTGGAAGGAGGTTCAGAGTTTAGGGGTAAGGAGCCATCTTGAGTGTCATGCCAAATACCATTGGATTCATGTTAGTTCTAAAACTTACAGTGGTAGTCATTATAGTTAGGAAGAAGTTTAATGACATTTGCAGTGTATTTGGCATAATTCTAACACATCTCCTGATGTTTTAACTTAGTGAAATTATAAACTTAAAGAATGCTGCTCTGCTCAGTGTTGATGCTGAAGATACTGCTGATAAAATTACCCATGGCCTGAGGTCAGTATTTCTATGTTGGTCAAGCCTCAAGAATGGCACATATAGCTTGAACCTGCTAACACTTTTTTGTCCTGTGAATAGTTTTATTCCTGCCCATCATGTTAAAGCTTGTCTTTAACAACATCAACATGTTTGCAGTCAAAGTACATGACTTAAAACTGAAAATAGACACCCAGGCTAGCAAGCCAAGATTCTGCACAGAGCCTTACCAACCTAAGACAGAAGTGCATTGCTTTTGATGATTCATATTCCACAACAGATAAGAAAGGCATTCTTGTCAGAATGACCTAAAACAGGCTTAGTCTTGTTTATGAAATAGAAAGGGGGAAGAGGTGGAGAACTTTTGGAGGTGCTTGGTAAGAATCAGACATTGGCCAAGGACAAGAAAATGGGTTGCTTAGCAGGAGTCTGACATTGGCCAAGGACAAGAAAATGGGTTGCTTGACAGGAATATGACATTGGCCAAGGACAAGGAAATGGGCTTTAGGCAGGAACTTGACATTAGGCTAGAACAAAGAAGTAATTTCAGGCAGGAATCTAAATTTTAGGCTAGAAGTAGGCTTCAGATATGAAATTGACTTTGGGCTAGGACAGGGAAGTAGGCTCAGATATTTTGGTCATCCTGATAAGATCTTAAAAATAGTGATCATGAGAGTGATCATGGAACTTTGTTTATTGCCTAACTTATTCTTTGACTATTTGTGTTTACTGTATTGCCTATTATATTGTTATAACAATATAACGTAACATCCTAAAGCAAAAACAAATAAGTAGAAATAAAACAAAACAAACAGAATTAAAAGAACTTAAGAAATAGATACAGATACAGACTCACTTACACATACACTCTGGAATCCTATAAAACCACAAAACAAGAAGTGTATACATAAAATCTGTAAGGTAAAAATTAATTGAAATAAAATAAAGGAAAAAATAAGCCTTCACGTGTCATTGTAAGACAAGAAACCTCCAAAAATGCCTTTGAATTTGTTTTGTTGCCCCTTTACTGCTGGACATGGAATCTGCTCTTAAGAAGGGTTTGTTTTTCCTGCTAATCCAAAGGCCAATACAACTTGAGAAACAGGCTGACTTCACATTTTCACCTCTCTCCCTTTTCAGCCCCCTATTGACTCATTCTCAGCTCTTTAGCTGAAAGCCTGCTGTAGTCTCCCATTGCCCTTTAAACCCTATCTCCATGAATCACAAAAATCTCTTCTTCTTACCTTCTTTCACCCAACTCATCCCATTTTCCCAGCCTTCAACACCAATAGGCATTTTTTACTAGCATACCAAGTAAGCTGAACAGGGAAACAGGTAAACCAATTAAAGACCTTCACCACTGTCTCCTCTCCCAAATCCAATTCCCAGTCTCATTCTTAACTCTTAAAAATGAATACCTGATGGAGCCTTCCTTCTCTACCCTATGCTTACATGTTTGTCCCATAGATCCCACAGAACTTTCCCTTGTGGGGCAGAGGGTTGTGAGAGGCAGCTGGGTGCCTGAAAGAGCACAGGCCTAGAACCCTGGACCCTAATGGGACAGAAGGTGTTCAGCTTTGCTCCTGGGCCCCCCAGTTCCTTTCACTTAGCTTTATCCCTCCACAGCCCCTCCCAAAAAGAGGTTTGTGTCACCCAGCACAGGTAGAGGGCATGATTACAGGACTCAGCCTCAAGAGATTTCCATATTAATGAGATACCTAAAGGCCAGAGGGTGTAGCCAATTAAGTATTCCTTCCCAGACCCTCCTTCTTATAAACAGTATTTAACCAAAAGCCCACCCTGGAAGTATGGGGGTACAACAAGATTCACTGTCTACTATGACAATAAACCCTTTAAAACCATGAACTTCCACGTGTCTTTGGAAAGCAATGGAGGGGGCCTTAGACTACCAAGCTGCTGCTTAATCTCCCAATAAGGACTTCTCTACATTCCCAACATGGAGGCCGCCAACTCGAGCAAGCTAGCCTACCCAGCAAAGTGAATCCCAGTAACCAAGAGTCTCTACCCACAGCACTGTGGGGGCTTCCCTCCTCCTTGTTCCTCTCCACTGTACGCAGGTCCAGCACTTATGACCCCAGTCTCAACACTTCGGTAGCTCCCAATGGCATCTGGTTGCCCAGGAGTCTAAGACCAGTCGATCCCTGCATGCCTTCTTTCCTGGGAGTCCCCCATGGAACTTCAGATGGAGATCTCCCCATGCCTGGGTGGAGCACCATGGCTTTTTAGCCCAGCATCCACCCAGCACCCACATGGAGTGAACTCAGTCAAATTCCCATGCTTCTGTCTCCCTGAGCAGCAGCAGACATACAGGATTCACAACACAGCCCAATAGGACCCATGCCCATGCACAAGCTAACAGCCCCACATTCCTTCTTATCTTCCCTCTTCAGACTCACTGCTTTATCTTTATGCTCTTAGCTCTATCAGGTACCGCTTGATAACCCAACGACCATTACTGTCAAAGAAACAAGCTAGTTGCAGGTCTCCACCTCTCCATTTGCTCCTCCAGTCCCAATCCTCTCAACCTCATCCCTAGATCTATATCAGAACACCTGCTAGATCCATTCCTCACTGACTCCATCCCAAGTGGATCACAAAGATCATCTCCTCCAACCCTTGTTCCCCGACTCATGCCATTATGCTAGTCTCCAATATCAGCAGGTATGCTCTTCTGACACACCAACTGAGCAAGCCAGGGAAACAGGTCCAATCCACTAGTATCATCACTGACATTATATCAGACCTTCTGGAGTGACCTCTCTTCACTAACTACCCCATTTCAAAGAGACTAAATAAAAATAACCTAGTTTAGTACTCTGCTCTTCTCCCTCCTGTGAACATCTTCAAACCTCTAGTCTATCCCCAATCCCTAATTTCAGCTCCTATATACCCAGGAACACATTTTGTCTGGCAAACAAGTGGTGACACATAACCTATAAAAAGAAAAATGAGGCAACACACAGCCTTTATACTCACCCAAAATCCAGAGGAAACAGAAACAAAGGAAGAAAACATCCAACCAACAAAGACAAAAAAAGAAATCAGCATGTAGACCAATAATTACTACAACCACAAATGCCTAGATGCCAGCATAAAAACATAATAATAACCAGGGCATTACATCTCCACAACAGCCCAGCAACATTACCAGAGCAGGCCCTGGATATTCCAACATAGCTGAAGCACAGGAAAAAGAACTAAAAAACAAGCATTAAAATTAATGAGATCCTTCAAGAGAAAATGAATTAATTCCTTGAAGAAATTCAGAAAACTTCTTCTGGTCTGGGCACTAGCACTGAGCAGATCCTGGGTGGCAGCTCTGACCCCAATCTCACAGAACCTAGAGGAAGTGGGCCTTCCAGGTGCTCTAACCTGGGCAGTATCTTAACTAAGGAGAAAACAACACCGACCCCAAACAGGGAGTAACTGAGACCCACTAGGACCCAGGAAGTCACTCCTGTCCTGGATTACTAATACCTTCCTGTCTGCATCTGAGCACTGAGCAGATATTGGGCCCCAGCTCTAACCCCAATAGTAACACCCACCCCACACAGTTCTGATACAACCAAGATAATAGGAAAGACAGGTTCCAGTCAGAGACAGGGGAGGTAGCACTAAGAAGATCCAGATGGTGAAAGGCAAGCACAAGAAAATAAGCATCAGCAACCCAGGGTACTTGGCATCATTAGAACCTAGTTCTCCACACAAGAAAGTCCTGAATTCCCCATATCACAAGGACAGGAAGATTCAGATGTAAAATCACTTCTAATGATGATCATAGAGGACATAAATAACACTCTCAAAGAATTTGAGAAGAACACAGGTAAACAAGTAGAAGCCATTAAAGAGGAAGCACAAAAATCCCTTAAAGAATTATAAGAGAACACAACCAAACAGGTGAAAGAATTGAATAAAACCATCCAGGACATAAAAATGAATGTAGAAACAATAAACAAATCACAAAGGGAGACTACCCTGGAGATAGAAAAGCTAGGAAAGAAATCAAGAGTCATAGACACAAGCATCACCAACAGAATACAAGAGATAGAAGAGAGAATCTCAGGTGCAGAAGATACCATAGAAAATATTAACACAACTGTCAAAGAAAATGCAAAATGCAAAAGTTCTTAACACAAAACATCCAGGAAATCCAGGACACAATGAGAAGACCAAACCTAAGGATAATAGGTATAGATTAGAGTGAAGACTCCCAACTTAAAGGGCCAATAAACATCTTCAACAAAATTATAGAAGAAAACTTCTCTAATCTAAAGAATGAGATGCCCATAAACATACAAGAAGCCTATAGAATGCCAAATAGACTAGACCAGAAAAGAAATACCTCCTGTCACATAATAATCAAAACACCAAGTACACAACAAAAGAAAGACTATTAAATGCAGTAAGGGAAAAAGGCCAAGTAACATATAAAGGCAGACCTATCAAAATTACACCAGACTTCTCACCAGATACTATAAAAGCTAGAAGATGCTGGACAGATGTCATGCAGACCCTAAGAGAACAAAAATGCCAGCCCAGGCTACTATACCCAGCAAAACTCTCAATTACCAGAGATGGAGAAACCAAGATATTCCATGACAAAACAAAATTTACACAATATTTTCCCACAAACCCAGAATTACAAATGATTATATCAGGAACGCTCCAATACAAGGAAGGAAATTATACCCTAGAAAGAGCAAGAAAGTAATCCTCTTCCAACAAATCCAAAAGAATATAGCTACACAAAGATAATTCCACATCTAATAACAAAAATAACAGGAAGCAACAATCATTGTTCCTTAATATCTCTTAGCATCAATGGACTCAGTTCCCCAATTAAAAGACATAGGCTAACGGACTGGATATGTAAACAGGACCCAGCATTTTGCTGCATACAGGGAACCCACCTCAGTGACAAAGACAGACTCTACCTTAGAGTAAAAGGCTGGAAAACAATTTTTCAAGCAAATGGTCCTAAGAAACAAGCTGGAGTAGCCATTCTAAAATCTCCAGCCCAAGAACACAAAGGGAGGGACTCATGGCTCCACCTATATAGGTAGTTGAGGGTGGCCTTGCCAGGCATCAGTGGAAGTGGACAGCCTTGGTGCCTGGAAGTCTGGATTCCCTAGTGTTGGTGAATTTTGAGAGCAGGGAGGTGAGAATGGGAAGTTGGTGGGAGCATACCCTCATAGTAATTGGAGGAGGGGGGTGGGGTAAGGGGTTAGGCATCAGTGGAAGTAGAGGGCCTTGATGATTGAAATTTGGATTCCCTAGTGTTGGGGAATTTGAGAGCAGGGAGACGGGAATAGGTGGATGGTGGGAGCACACCCTCAGAGAAACTCCCAGAATTATATGGATTAGACATGACAGAGGCAGGCTACCAGAAGACTGGATTCCAGAATTCAAACAAAAATTATCTTGATACTAAAATTTGTTTTGAGAATTGTATATTGCAGAATACACAGCCTCGGTGTATCTACTCATAAAGCAAGTTGAGCAGACCTGCTTGAACCTCTGATGTCCTGGAATTCCAGCTGAATGCAGTGAAGACCCATCATCAGAGGCTTATCAATTTACTCTTCCCCCTGCCCCTCTTCTAATACCTCAATGCCCATAATCAGCTTTAAAATGTTAATGAAGAGTCAGCACCCCATTCCCTGGGCTTGAGGATGAGGTGGTTAATATTGGGCTGTCTTTCTAGGGAAAAGTAGTGGCTTTGTTGGAACAGGGAGGATTAGCTAGGATTTATTGCATGCCATAACCTATTGGTAGAAATAAGTAAAATTGTTATTAAGGTGAAGTTATAATTTCTTAAATGGTACAGAATTTACTTTGATTTCAAATTTAAGGTTTTTATTGTTAGGGTGTTTTCTATATTTTATTTAGCTGAGAAAAGTTAACAGACAACAGTCCAGATTTCCTTACATGGATAGTTGGTTTTCAAAATGCCAGAAGTCCACAGAATTGATGTTACAAACATTTCTGTAGTAATGTTCATTTTGATTAGAGACCTGTCTGCTCCTGACAGCTTCCTGTCTTGGATTCTAAGAAGAAGTTGAGCATCTTTGGTGTTACTCCAGTTGTGGTGAGACAGTCACTAGGCAAGAATTGCCTCTTTTCATCTACAGAGAAATCACTGTCCAGAAAAGGACAAACTTGCGGAATAGTCAACTGATTATATCTGCCAAAACAGAGTAATCAGCCCTTAATAATTCTGCATCACTAGGTCTGTCAGATGATCCTGGGCCAGAAGGCTAAAGATTAGATGCTTCAATGTTTTGTAGTATAGGGACTGTCCAGGTGTTCAGCAGTCTCTATAAATTGGCTGTTTTAGAAGTTATGCTTTGTGTGTCCCATAATTTCAGTTAATTCAGTCATTCTGGATTTCTGACAGGGTTGAAGACTTATAGTCTCATAGCCAATCTTGGCTATTTACTTTGAGAGAAAAGATTGGAGAGGATGGTTTTCAGCTGACATTCATTCTAAAGCCAAGAATAAAAGCCAGGTTCAGAACTAAGCCTTTTAGTTAGGAGGGGTGACAAAAGTTCTGGTTAGTCAACAAAATTATAGACTGGGTATTAGGCCTATCTTGTACCTTACTGACCTAAATTGGTATAGTTATGCTCTAATTGTATTTTAAGAGAAAAGTTTAATTTTAACAGGAAGGGTGATATGTAGGAGAAGATAAGATGGGAGGAGTAAGGAGAAGAAGAGGAGGAGTAAGGAGAGGAGGAGGAGATAGAGAGGATGAGCTAGGTGATAAGAGAGAGATGGAGGGTGAGGGGAACATGGAGGTGGATGTTCGCATGTCTCCATCAGTCAAAGATAGTTGATATATCTAGGTTGGGTATTGGGTTACACTTCTGATTGTATGGGCATCTTGTTATTGAGCATTATCAAACTTATAAAGCCTTGATTAACATTTTAGAAAATTGTATAAAAGCAAAAAGGAGAAAGGGGGATGGGATAGGGATTTTCTAGAGAGGGGAAATGGGAAAAGGGGATGGCATCTGAAATGTAAATAAAATATTCAATGAAAAAATTTTAAAAAAAGAAATTCAGAAAAGACACAAACAGTGGAAGAAACAAATAAAAATGTTCAAGACTTGAAAAATAAAAACAGAAGCAATAAAGAAAACCAAGACTGAGGAAATTATAGAGATGAAAAATGTAGAAAGTTGGACAAAAACTACAGAGGCAAGCCTTACCAACAGAATGCAAAAAAGAGAAGAAAAAACATCAGGAGTTGAAATAATATAGAAGAAACAAATACATCAGCCAAAAAGGCTCCTTACACAATACATTCAAGAAATCTGGGACATTATGTAAAGACCAAATGTAAGAATAATGAGAATAGAGGAAGAAGAATACCAGATCAAAGCCCCAGAAAATATTTTAAACAAAATTGTAGAAAAAAAGTTCCTTAGCGTACAGAAGGACATACTCCTTGATGCACAAGAAGCTTGCAGCATACCAAATAAATTGGATCAGAAAAGAAAGTCCACTCACTACATAATAATCAAAACAGTAAGCATACAGAATAAAGAAAAAATATTAAAAGCTACAAAAGGAAAAGACCAACTAACACATAAAAACAAACCTATTATAATTACATACAGCTTTTCAATGGATATACTAAAAGCCAGAAGTTCTAACAGTTGTGCTGCAGACTAGGAGACTCAGATGCCAGCCAAGACTACTACACCCAACAAAACGTTCAATCATGATAGATGAAGAAAACAAGATATTCTGTGATAAAGCCAAACTGTCTCTAAATCCAGATATACAGAGTTTCTAGAAGAAAAACTCTAACCTAAGGAAGTAAACTACAAACATTTAACCATTAAAACATGGAGAATAAATAACCTCAATTGGCAAAACTCCATTTAGGGTATAAATGTTTATATCACACGTAAGTTTTCATAAATATAAAACAATATTTTCTTGATGCTTTTTCAAATATTACTTAATGTTATTTATTTCTCTTCTCTTCATCTATCTCCTTGTTGACTTCCCTTCACTTTTCCTAATTAAAAGCCACCTACCTATGAATCTTGGTGTTTTGGAGTTTTCTGGTCACTCTAGATATAAATGTTTCATCAGATCTTTGGCTAGTAAGGATTCTTTCCCATTCTCTTGGCTTCTTCATTCAGTTAATTTTTTCTTCAGCTGTGTAGAAGCTTTTGGTTTTCCTGAGATCCTACTTACCAATTGTAGGTCTTAACTCCTGAAAAAACGTAGTACTAAAAAATTCCTTTACAACAACTTTATTATGTAGTGTTCTACATGTTTCCTTCTACTAGTTTCAGTGTACAATTTTCATATTTAGATTTGATCAATTTGGAGTTTATTGTTATACAAAGTGATTAGTAAATATCTAATTTCATTCTTCTACAGGTAGAATGAAAATGTCCATTCCCCCAGGAAACTTTGTCAAAATTTTGTCTTTTCTACAATGTGTGAATTGACATCATTGTCCAATATTAGATGACTATAGTGATGAGTAATCTACTGTTTGTTTCTGTGACAGTACAATGCTGTTATTACTATGAATCTATAATATATCATGAGATCAGTAATGGTAATCACTCCACCATTATTGATTATTTTGGAAATTGCTGGGGCTATCCAGGGTCTTTTGGGGTTCTAAATAAACGTTCAGATAGTTTTTCTTTCTTTCTACATTAGATAGAAATTTTAACTGAGATTGTGTTTAATATTAAATCATTTTGGTAGAATGATGATTTTCACAATATTAATTCTACCAACTCATGAGCATGCATTTTCTTTCTGGCATCATTTCTAATCCTTTTCTTCAGAAATTTAAAGTTTACATGGGAAGATTTCTTCATGGTTGATGGTACATATTAACATTTCTTAAATTATACATTTAAATGTCACTTTTTTATTTTATTCTTGTAGAGTTATTTTAAATTTAAAGTAAGAACAAAGATATTTTAAATGTACATCTATTTTTTTCATTAAGCATAATGGGAAGAGTAAGAGAAGGTATCTTATAAGATAAAAAGGCCTGCTTATGCAAGTATGGTAACCTGAGTTCAGTCCTGGATATCACAAAACTTCTCCTTGGTTCTTATTTGGTAAAGTGAATAATTTTTAAAAATGGACTAATGTCATTTATAGAATAATAAGAATGTCTCTATAATTTCACAAATAAGTAGTAGCACTTGGTGTCATTCTTAACAGAGAAATCCCTAAGAGTTGTTCAAGATAATTAATTTCAGGGTTCTAATTTTGTTCAGGAAACAGAACAAGTCATTTCACCCCTGGGAGAACTTCAGGCAGTGAATATACTAGGCTTAGAGGTGCTTCAAGACAATGCATCTGCATGAAATGGGTATCTTCATGTGAATACATCAGATGAAAGAAAATGTGATCAAGGAGAAACATGTGAGTTTGGTAAGTTATCTTCTCTTCCCAATAATCTAAGTTAATTCTTGAAATATTTATAAGTATCATTTTGATGAAATTCATTATATTTGGATTTGAGCATATTTTTGTCATGTCAATTTTAGAAGCTAACTAAATGGTTTCACTATCTTTTGAGCCACCAGAATTTTCTGCAGATTCACATCAGTGCTCCTGTCACCAAATTCAATAACTTGGTGGCTATTCTCATAAAAAATACTAACTGTGGCTTTTAGGTGAATAATATTTAAAAAGTTAATAGAGAAAAACATGCCAAATTGTCCTTTAAGTAGCATTTAAACCAACTGTTTACTATTTACTCTGATTAAATATTTTTCTATGTAGATTGTTTCAGTATCAACAATTTACACTCTGTAATAGTGTCAGTATTTATATTTTGTAAGAATTTGCAGGTAGATTCATAATTATACACCGTATTCACATTATACATAATTATACACATTAATAAATAACACTTTGTATTGTACTGTAATTGCTTTTAAAGTGATATATGAGGGGGTTGTGTGTGTGTGTGTGTGGTTGTGTGTGTATGTGTGTGTGTGTGTGTGTGTGCATGTGCGTTCTGAAACAAATTGTTCAGCTAAACAATAAAATAATTGCCTAAAACAATATTGTTCTAAGGTGTACATGAAGTTTAAAGGAGACAATCTGATGAATAATTTTACTACAAATACTAGAAAATCTTACTTATTTCTCTGTATATGTGTGGTTTTTTTACACCTTCCCAATACTGTATGACTTAACTGTGTTAGTTTTGCAGGTAAGGAAATGTAAACAAATACTTCTAAGATAAAGCCATATATATCATATATATGATATATATATATATATACATATATATATATATGTATATTGTTACTTATTTAAAATCTATGCTTAATTTAGTAGCCAGCTAAACTTCTGTTAATATTGATAGAACAATATGACTATTCCTCTATGCTTCTGAGTAATATTAATATAAAACTTAATTTCAAAATTGTTACATTTTTACTGGTCAATTGTTTTCTAAGAATTTGTATGGTCATCTTGCAGCAAATATTTTATCTTAAACACATGAAGAAATACTAAATTTCCATCATCTAAGTATTGTACAATAAGATACCAAATGAGTTTTTGAAAGCTATCCTGGAAATTTTCAAGATGATAAAAACTTATTTAGAGGTAGAATTCAGAAAATTATCAAAATTTCAAGCTTCACAGTCATGTTTGGTGTAATAGCAGTGTATTTTCCTTAGAGAATCTGGTATTCTCCAGAGATCACATATATTTATGTAGCACACAAGACTCCTATCATACTTTTATAGCAAATGAAAGTGTTACCTAATGCCTTTAGACCATTCTTTTCATTGTTACCCTTTGGAGTCCTCAAAAAAGGGAAGGTGAATATAACTCTGATTATAATAAGAGAGATTTGATAATTCACTCTATTCTTTCACCACAGAGACTTCAGAGAATAAAATAAGATTTAAGCATTGAAAACACCATAAAAATTACTGAAGATGAAGAAAATTGGAGATGATTTCCTACCATTCAGCTTGAGTGTTTTTTATTACAGATCACTATCTACACAAAGCCTGGGCTGTGAGGTGAATAACAGTTGTTCACTAAAAGTTCAACATTACATTAATCCAGAGTTGACGGTGAAAGGCATCCTTTGCTTACTAGTTCATGTAATTTCTTTTTTTCATTCAAATAATACAGATGATCAATAGGTAAGTGATATAATGAGAAAGCATGATAGAAGAGTGATGGATAACGTGATGCTCATGTCAGGACTAAAATATTTCAGTGTAAAAATCTAATCTTTCATAAGGATTCACTTATCTTTCGTGATTCAGGTGTAGATATGATGCCTTTCTCACTGGTTATCACTTCTATATGTATTTGCAGTGGTAACTCAATAGGCAGTTTAGATGAATAAATAAATCCTATGATAGTTTGTTAATAAAATATTATAATTCTGGTTTTTACATCCCAGGCTCAAATCATACATTTCTTGTATGATGTTCTATATAGCGTTTCCCCAAGAATAAGGATAAAACATCTACTTTACAGATTTAAGCCAACCTTTTGATTCAATGATGTCAGAGAAATTACTGATGACCAAAGGATGATCATGCTGTTAAAAAATGGCAAGGTCCTATCAGAACGTTTATACTGAAATTTAATGTAATTTCTACCAAGTCCAAAGTTTCTACTTATCCATAGTATAAGTTTCATTCCTGTTATGAACTGTTTTTTCACATAAAATAAGAAGTAAATCTTCACAATGTGTTTACATTCATCACTGAATCTTACCGGTACTGATATACAAAAGTTCATCCATCTGAACAAAAGCTTCTGATGTCTTAAAAAGAAACAACAGTACTAACCTGCCTCCACATACACACATCACATGAATCAACAATACTTTTATATACATTTACCAAATTTCAGTAACAATATTTGTTTTAGAGGCAGTTCTCTGGCTGTTTTATCCTACTATCTGGAATGACACCTGCATGAACCAATGCAGTTTGTGGGCAGACCAATTGTTTTAGGTAAGCCTGATTGTAGCTGATACAGACCCAGGCATTAGATAGCAACTGATTGCTAACAACAAAAGTGAACAGAGGTTCAGTGACTCTTCGAAGAATTTATGATTTGAGGAACAAGAACAGATACAACATAATAGAAAAAATATTTAATGAGTCAGTGATACTAATAAATATTGGAACATGTTTTCCTACTTCTAAATATCTATTTTTTGTAGATAACTTTGTCTTTTCCTGTTAAGATGTTTCGTTAACTTATTTGACTGAATGCTTTAAGGAAGCTGGGAGAAACACTGTACTCTGCACTGTCTGTGGTCCATCTCAATTCACTCTCACTCATTAGGACTTAATAAGGGCTTATCTTTTATTATGACATCTATATGAGTTAGTATACAGCGGTTAATAGTATGTTGTAGTAAAAAATTCTTTAAGAGCTAAGTATAAATTGAAGAATCACTGCAAAGATATTTTCAAAAAATGGCGGCCTTTGAGGAATGGGTAGCATAAAAGGGAACACACAGCAAAGGACAAAGCAGCTTCCCCCTTTGCTCTTTCTGCTCAGTAAGCTTTGGTCCAGAGGCAGTCAGTTCTTCGTACTGTGCTATCTCCTCTGCCTGGCTGTTATAGTACTTATTTCATTGTGTTTCAGAATAATTGTATATTTTTTCAGGGAGAAGAAGTTTTTAATTGCTTATTTGTTACATTCATGAAAGACATAAACAGTTTTTAGTTGCATATTTGCTTATTACTTACATATTTAAAAAGTGTTAAAAAGCCTGATTAAAATTAATTGCAAAGGTCCAAGATGTGAACAGAGATTCCAGCATGAGTAAACTTCTAATTGAAGCTGAGAGAGAAAGAACAAGAGGAGATGTTGGGTGGAAACAGAATCAGAACAGATGTTTGTGGAGGTGAGAAATAGTTAAATGACCCACCAAGAGAAAGAGATCTTAAGGAGGAAATCAAAGTAGATAATAAATAAGAAAACATTATCCTAGCAATATTAGCAGTTGGAAAAGTGAGTTGTTTCTAAAGCTCAATAGGCAGTGTTATCATACAACTTCACATGAAGCACAGTCCATTGATATATGAAAAAATATCACCATGAACATGTCTTACTTGGCCACTTTCCAAATTAGTATTGCTACCATACATACTTTACATCTGAGCTTCCATGCATGTTTCTCTGCCAGCTCCATGTAAACTGCTATGGGCAAACCTGGCATGCTTAGGAAATCATGTCACTTAGTAGTACTGACAGATGGGAAAATCACTATTAATTTTAAAATCATTTGGTTGCAAAGTCACCCTCCATCACCTGACATTTTTTTATTCTATACCATTTTAATTACATGCAAGTTTTAAGGTCAGTTCTAGGTTGAGGAACTAGCAATACAATAGATGCAAATAGTCAAGGAACAAGCAAGACAATAAACACAAGTAGTCAAAGAACAAGCAAGGCAATAAACAAAGTCCCATGCTCACTCCTGTAATCACCATTTCTAAGGGCTTAACAAGATGACCAAAATATCTGAGCCTACTTCTCTATCCTACCCCAAAGTCATTTTCATGCCTGAAGCCTACTTTTTCTAGCCTAAGATTTAGATTCCTGCCTAAAATTACTTCTTTGCTCTAGCCTAATGTCTGATTCCTGCCTGAAGCCCATTTACTTGTCCTTGGCCAATATCAGATTCCTGCCAGCAGCCCCAAAAGCTCACCACATCACTTCCTTTTTTATTTACTAAACAAGCCTGAGCCTGTCTTAGTTCATTCTGACAAAAATGCCTTCCTTACTCATCATGAAATGTGCATTATCAAAAGCAATTCATTTCTGTCTTATGTTGGTAGAACTCTGTGTAGAATCTTACCTGTCCTTGGCTTGCTAGCCTGATAAATTGATAACTTTATCTGTGGTTCCATTTTCAGTTTCAAGCCATGTACTTTGGCTGCCAGCATGTTGATGTTGTTAAAAACAAGCTTTAACATGATGGGCAAGAGTAAAAGTATTCTCAGGATAAAAAGGGCTAGTATAATCAAGCTATATATACCATTCTTGAAGCTTGACCAAAATACAAATACTGACCTCAGGCCATGGATAATTTTATCGGTAGTATCTGTAGCATCAAAGCTTAGCAGAACAGCAGTCTTAAAATTCATAATCTCACTAAGCAAAGTTAAAATATGCAGAGAGGTATTAGAATTAAACCAAATACCCTTCAACTGTCTTTAAGCTTTTTCCTAATTACAATGACTATCATTGTAAATTTTAGAAGTAACACAAATCCATTGGTGTTTGGCATGACACTAAACTGTTATGAAATTTTATGATTGCTGGTGACACTAATGGTAAGAAACTCACTGGTGAAACACACACATATTTTAGGCTGTCAAGTTGCTGTCTTGCTTCCTCACTGTATCCTGTAAAAGGAATTTCCTAATAGAGCATGTGTATAACAGTCACACCTGATGCTTCTCCTTTTGGGGAGTTGCTCTTGGTTCATTAGCTTTCACATTGGGCACCGATGTTTCTGAAAGTTGGCACAAACTTACCTTTCCATTTGTGCTTTTCCATTTCAGGTGTAGATGTTAACTTACAATGTGAATGTCAGATTCTACTAGTTAAGTCATTTTCTACTTGCCTCTAATTGATCTCTTTTTCCCTGGAGGTTGTTTCTCAAGAAACAGGAGTAAAATGGATGGACGCAATCACTCCCTGGTATCAGAATTTGTGCTTTTGGGACTTGCCCGCTCACAGAATCTTCAGGCCATACTCTTTATGTTGTTTCTGATGCTTTATCTGCTCATTGTGTCAGGAAATATTGTCATCATGGTCTTAATATCCACTGACCGTCATCTTCATTCCCCTATGTACTTCTTGTTGGCCAACCTCTCCTTTGTTGATATGTGGCTTTCCTCAGTAACTACTCCTAAGATGATCACAGACTTTTTCAGAGAAAACAAGACCATTTCCTTTTCAGGCTGCATGTCCCAGATCTTCTTTGCCCATTGCATTGCTGCAGGAGAGATGGTGCTGTTGGTAGTAATGGCTTATGATCGCTATATAGCCATCTGCAAACCACTCCACTACTTCACCATCATGAACCTGAAAAGATGCACTGGGTTGGTGTTGACTTCCTGGACCATTGGCTTTGTGCATGCCTTGAGTCACCTGGTAGTGATTGTGGAACTGCCTTTTTGTAGCCCCAAGGAAATCGATAGTTTCTTCTGTGACATGCCACTGGTAATCAAGCTAGCCTGTATGGATTCTCATAATTTGGATATTTTAATGTATGCTGACTGTGGGGTTGTAGGTGTAACCTGCTTTATTCTGCTGCTCATATCCTACACATATATCCTTATCACTGTTCGCCAGAGCTCTAAAGCTGGCGCATCTAAGGCTCTGTCAACATGCACTGCACACATCACAGTGGTGATGATCTTTTTTGTGCCCTGTATCTTCATCTATGTGTGGCCCCTCAGTATCCCCTGGTTGGACAAATTTCTTGCTGTGTTTTACTCTGTTTTTACACCTCTCCTAAATCCAGCTATTTACACACTAAGAAATAAAGAAATGAAAAATGCTATGAAAAGGTTCATAAACAACTACATGGATTCCCAAGGGAAGTCCTAATATCCAGAAACCTGTACTAAATACTTCAGTTAATAGAGACTGATCTCACAGAATATGTTTCAGACCATAAAATTTATTTATATTCAATATTTTACCATTCTCCTCTTCCAAAATAGGTTTAATGTACTTCGAATAACATAACACTTAGTAATCAGTCACCACAACATTGTAAATTATCTACCTACAGTAAAAATATCATTGATCCTTTATACAGGAATATTATTCAATCCACTCTTTTATGACTTCCATAAAGCAGAACAATGTCTATTTACCAAATTTACATGTTTTTTTCTGTGAATCATAACTTAGTAAACCTCATTTGAATATAATTCTGTATATCATCACATTTCCCAAACTTGTATCTTGCTAAATTGCAACATTATCACTTTTGATTAAGCCAGATACCTACAAAAATGCTAAAATATTTTTTAGAAAGTTCAGGCAAATGTAATAAGCTGTCCATGAAATAACAATAGACTTTGTTACATATTCTTATTTAACTCAATAAACATAATATTATAATAAAAGTTTACCAGTGAAGCCTGATGATGTTTTTTAAGTTGCTTCAGTCATAAGGACAAAACTTTTGTTTTATATTTATTAACATTTATGTATAATTTCAAATATTATCTCCCCAAGGAAGATGAGCACAAATTCACAGTTTAATTCATGCATTTGTACTTAATCCATTCATTAATATATAACAGACTTCTAATATATACATTTGTAAGAATTTGTGCTGTACTCACCTCCTATATTTTATAGGTCAGAAAAGCCTCAGAGGTCTCCAAAACAGTTTCCAACCATGACTAGATCGTATAACCCTCTTGCAACTTACTTTAGATCCAAGACATACATATAAAAATCAGTTTCAAAGTGACAGAGATACTTCTGAGCTGACTCACATTCATAGTATTAGAATGTCCTCTCTAGGCTACTGGAGAAGAAAAGATCAGTGATTTCTATCTCTGGAATCTGCATGCAATGAATAACTTACCAAGCAATATGTGTCTACTGGTACAATAATGGCTTTGCTCCTACAGAGTAATCCACCACTTTCTGATTAGATTTGAGGCCTTTTCCATGGGAAAAAAATTTTTTATTGGATAGACCAATAAACCTGATCAAAACCCACAGCTGGGAGAGTTAGTTGCAAATTCTCTAAGGAATCTACTATTACTAACAAAATGGTCATGTTGTCCAACTCACTTTAAACGTTTCTGATTGTGGCAATAGATCTGTGCTATTCTCAGACTCAGTGAGAGAAGTTCTCTTGTTTTGAAGTGGGTAGTGATTAATTTAGAGACACAATACTATTCAAAGTGCTGAGAAGCCAACTAAACCTCAATAAAAGTGTTTATGTTCATATACCTTTAGGTGATTATAAGTGTGACTCTGAAATAAATGCATCCCTCTAAGCAAAGATAAAAGTGTACAGATGTTTTATGAGACCAAACAAGTATTTTACTGATTACATTATTTGTCCTAGAAACTTTGATTGAGTGTAACGCGCATGGTATCCCTGCCCGCAGGAACTCACACAACACGAACACGCGGGGATTCTTTCGTGGTGCTTTTATTCTTTCAACCTGATTTGGGGGAGACAGAGAGAGAGTAAGACAGAAGAAGGGCAGAAGCAATCATAAAGAGGCCGGCCGGACGTGGCATCCCGTTTATATAGCCCTTGGCGTAGACAATCATGATTGGCTGCTTGCTCAAGCTCCCAGGTTCCTCTGCGCTGTACATGCGCAGTCTAATGGTGGATGTGACGTCGGAAATTAGGCGTGCCCAAAAACCCTGTGCATGCGCGGTTACCTTACGCACCCAGGCGTCAGCCGGGACCGCCTCCTACAATTGAGTTGGCAAAAAAATTTTAAGCAATTATGGTTTTTTGCAATTATTAATTTGGACATGTTGAATCAACATTAGCTGGAATAAAACCAACTTGACCATAGTGATTTTCTTTTTATTTTTTATTCTACGTTCATGGACTTTCTTTTCTGCTTATATGTCTGTGCACCACTTGTGTAAATTGTGCTCATAGAAACAGCAGATCCTAAAAATGAGTTTACCATTGCTTGTGAACCTCCACATTGTTGATGCGCATCAAACTTCGTCGACTGAAAGTGCAACCAGTGCTTTCTCTACAACTCTACAAATAATCTTTTGACATATTTCTATATAATGTTTGCAAGTATCCTGCTGAGAATTTTTTTATTACTTTTATCTTTTTGCAGTGCGGTTGTTACCACCTCTCAGTCTGCCCTCCCTCCCACAGTTCTTCCTCCCATTCCTCTTTGCCCTTTGTCTCGAAGAGGATGTTTGCCCCCTGCCAGGTCTCCCCATTTCCTGGGATGTCAAGTCTCTCAAGAGTTAGGCAGGTCTTCTCCCACTGAGGCCAGACCAGGCAGTCCTCTGCTGTATATGTGTTGGGGGCCTAAGACCAGCTCCTGTACGCTACCTGGTTGGCAACTCAGTGTCTGAGAGATCTCAGGGGTCCAGGTTAGTTGAGACTGCTGGTCTTCCTATGGGGTCGCCCACCTTCTCAGCTTCTTCCAGCCTTTCCATAATTCAACCACAGGGGTTCTCAACTTCAGTCCAATGTTTGGGTGTATCTGTATCTGTTACATCTACATTTATCATGTACATTTGTCTATTAGTCCTCATATTATTTTGTTGTGTCTTGATGTGGTTTCATTATCAGAGCAATACTAGCTGCTAGAAAAGTTTAATACCATTTGTTTCTATAAAATAATTTTGGAAGCATTGGTTGTAATTTATCTTTAAATATTTGCTATATTCTGTAGTCAGTCTATTGAGAACCTTTGCTGTTAGAAGTTAGATATAGATATTTTATTAGTATTTCATTTTTACTTGCTTGTTGTAGGTCTGTTTAAATGATCAATATTCTCTTGGTTTATCTTTGGTAGATCAGCTGTGCATAGAAATTAAGTACATTTTTATATTTTCTATCTTTGTTGAATATGTGTTTTCAGATATGAAATTACGCTTTTCTGAATTTTTTTGATGTTTCTTGTAATGCACCACTATTCATTTCTAGTTTTATTAATTTGGGTATTCTCTTTTTTATGATTAATTTTAAAAATAGTTTGTCAATTATTATCTTTTAAAAGAGCCAAGTCCTCTTTACATTGATTCGTTTTTCTTTTTTTATTGGATATTTTATTTATTTACAATACAAATGTCATCCCCTTTACCCATTTCCCCTCCCTAGAATCCCCTAACCCATCCCCCTCCTCCTTTATGCTTTTAAACCATTTTGATTACATGCATGTATTAAGGTCAGTTCTGGGTTGAATGTCTAGCAATACAATACATGCAAATAGTAAAGCAACACAATAAACACAAATAATCAAAGAAAAAGCAAGAAATTAAAGCCAATTACATGAACACTCTGGTGTTTCTAAGGGCTTACCAGGATCACTAAAGTATCTGAACCTACTTCCCTATCCTAGCCCGAAGTCAGTTTCATGTCTTAAGCCTACTTCTTTGTTCTAGTCTAAAATTTAGATTCCTGTTTGAAATTACTTCTTTGTTCTAGCCTATTTAGGTTCCTGCCTGAGATTACTTCTTTGTTCTAGCCTAAAGTCATATTCCTTCCTGAAGTCTACTTCCTTGTCCTTGGCCAATATCATATTCCTGCCAACCAGCCCAAAATGATCTCTGCCTCTCCCCCTTTTTTATTTCATTAACAAGACTGAGCCTGTCTTAGGTAATTCTGACAAGGATGCCTTCCTTATCCATCATGGAATAGGCATTATCAAAAGCAATTTATTGCTGTATTAGGTTGGTAAGGCTCTGTGCAGAATCTTGCCTGTCCTTGGCTTGCCATCCTGTTAATTTAATAACTCTGTCTGGGTGTCCATTTTCAGGTTCAAGCCATGTACTTGGCTGCCAACATGTCAATGTTGTTAAAGAAAAGCTTTAACACAATGGGCAGGAATAAAAGTATTCCCAGGACAAAAAGGGCTATCATGATCAAACTATATATGCTTGACCAAAATAGAAGTACTATTGAAGCTAGACCAAAATAGAAATACTGACCTCAGGCCATGTGTAATTTTATCTGCAGTATCTACTGCATCAAGTCTCAGCAGAGCAGTATTCTTGAAATTCTTAAGCTCCCTATGTATTGTTAAAACATCCCAAGGGGTGTTAGAATTATGTCAACTACATTGCACATGTCATTAAACTTCTTCCTAATCATAATGACTACCACTCTAAATTGTAGAACTAACATGAATCCAATAGTATTTGGCACGACACTCAAGATGACTTCTTACCCTTAAATTCTGAACCACCTTCCATTAATTTGAATAGAAAACAGAGCATCAATCCATTCTTCCAAATGCCTGTCTAAATCCTCTGGTATATTCAACACATTGGTAACATTTTTTGCTAAATTATTAACAAAAGTAGCTGTCTTAACTTCTTGTGTTACAGCAATTGTGGAAGCAGAGGTGCTAGCAATTAATGTAATTAAAGCTGTTATTCCAGCAACAATCAAGCCCACTACTCTCTTGCTTTTGCTTAAAGCCTGACTCATTTCT
This sequence comes from Rhabdomys dilectus, assembly GCA_019844195.1. Lineage (NCBI taxonomy): Eukaryota > Metazoa > Chordata > Mammalia > Rodentia > Muridae > Rhabdomys > Rhabdomys dilectus. Next base: position 246,986 of record JADRCG010000168.1, on the reverse strand, counting down.
TCCAGTACTTGCAAACTATTTTTAGAATACCAAGGTTCTGTGATACTCAGGGCACTAAAACAAAAGCTGGTTGATAGACCTCCATAACTGACATGCCAGATTTTAAAACACAAACACAATTAGAAGGTGTACAATCCATGTAACTTACATTAAATACTGTAGAAGAAACAAAGTATTTTAACTTGATCAATTAAAAGAGCCTTAACACATGTGCTAACACCTGCTTGAAATGCAGATCCTGCCCCAACTTTATCTCTTGATAACATAGCATCATAGGGAACTGCAGCTAATTTCCAAGTATGTCTCTGAAAATGTCCAGAACCAGAATTCCAAATGAAGACTATTATTTCCAATATTGGATTGATTTCTAGACCAGTCCATGATTGAGTCTGAATAACTGGTCACATTTAATAACAATACAAGAGACATTATAACTTCTCTTTTTGATTCTCTCTTCCACAAGGTCTAAGAATTTGAGGCAAGGCAGCTTGTACCATCAAGGGTATAGGTAAGCAATGGTGGGTCGGGAACTTATGTCCAATACAGCTTCCCAGTCACCATTGTCAGGGCACTCAGCAAGCTCACAGATCAGCATCATTCTTTGTCCTGGCTTCAGCCTGTCTCACTCATTGCTCTGGCAGCCACCATGCTCCTTCAGCATCCTGTAGAAAAAACACAAACATGCTCTCTTCCCCATATTTAATACCTGATCGAGATCATGCCTTATGCCAGTAAGTGGATCCTTCCTTTTCATCTATGCATAAGTATGCCTAGTTGTAAAGTGCCATAGATACCCAGCAGAAAGTTCCTTGGCCTTGAAATTTAAACAAAACAAAAAACAAACAAACAAAAAAAAACACAACTTTAAAATAAAAAGAATACGATTTAAATAAATTTGTGGTGTGCAGGGATACATCTCCCCCTTTTTTATTTTATGAAGATACTTTTTTAAAGTTTCATGTGCCTGTTCCACAGTTTTTTATTCTTGAAAATTATAAGGAATCCTCATAATATGGGTAATATTAAATTGCTGCTAAAGAGTCTCAAATGTTTGACTGCCATAGCCAGTTCCATTATTTGTTTGTTTGTTTGTTTGTCTGTTTTTCTTTGTTTTTATTATTGGGTACTTTATCTACATTTCAAATGTTATCCCCTTTCCCAATTCCCCACCCCAAGAAACCCCTTAACCCATCCTCACTCCTCCTATTTCTTTGAGGGTGTGCCCTCAACCAACCAACCACTCCCAACTCCCCTCCCTCGAATTTCCCCTCACTGGGGCATCCAGCCTTCAAGGGACCAAGGCCCTCCTCTCCCACTGATGCCCAACAAGTTTATCCTCTTCTGCAGCTATAGACATATGTGTTCCCAGGCTAGCTATTTAGGCCCAGGGATCTCTGGTTGGTTGGTATCCTTGCTCTCCCCATGGGGCCACAAATCCCTTCAACTCCTTCAACCTTCTCTCTAACTCCTCCACTGGGAACCCTGTAGTCAGTTTGATGATTAGCTGTAAGCATCCACCTCTGTATATGTCAGGCTCTGGCAGTACCTCTCAGGAGACAGGTATATCAGGTTCCTGTCAGCATGCACTTCTTGGCATCCACAACAGTGTTTGCATATGGTGATTACATCTGGAAAGGATCTCCAGGTGGGGCAGTCTCTGGATGGTCTCTCATCCAGTTGCTGCCCCACAAATTGTCTCATATTTGCTCCTGAGTATTGTTACTCCTTCTAAGAAGGACCAAAGCACTCACACTTTGCTCTTCTTTCTTCATGAGCTTCCTGTGGTCTGTGAGTTGTTATCTTGGGTACTGCAAGTTTTGGGCTAATATCCACTTATCAGTGAGTGCATACCATGCGTGTTCTTTTGTGATTGGGTTACCTCACTAAGGATGATATTTTCTAGTTCCATCCACTTATCTAAGAATTTCATAAATGTATTGTTTTTAATATCTGAGTAATATTCCATTGTGTAAATGTACCACATATGCTTTCTCAGCATCTAGTGAAATAATCATGTGGTTTTTTTTTTCCTTTGAGTTTGTTTACATAGTGGATTACATTGACAGATTTCTGTATATAGAAGCATTCCTGCATTCCTGAGATAAGGCCTGAGATCATAGTGGATGATTGTTTTGATGTGTTCTTGAATTTGGTTTGCAAGAATTTTATTGGATATTTTTGCATCGGTATTCATAAGGGAGATTGGTCTGAAGTTCTCTTTCATTGTTGGGTCTTTGTATAGTTTAGTATGAGCATAATTGTGGCTTCATAAAACAAATTGGCTAGTCTTCCTTCTATTTCTCTTTTGTGGAATCGTTTATAGAGAATTAATTTTAGGTCTTCCTGGAAGGTCTGATAGAATTCTGTACTAAAAACCATCTGGTGCTGGGCTTTTTTTGGTGGGGAGACTTTTAATGACTGCTGCTATTTCGTTAGTGGTTATAGGACTATTTAGATGGTTTATCTGATCTTGATTTAACTTTGATGTCTGGTATCTATCTAGGAAATTGTCCATTTCACCTAGATTTTTCAGTTTTGTTGAGTATAAGCTTTTGTAGTAGGATCTGATGATGTTTTGAATTTCCTCAGTGTCTGTTGTTAACTCTCCCTTTTCAGTTCTGATTTTATTAATTTGGATACTGTCTCTGTGCCCGCTGGTTAGTCTGGCTAAAGGTGAGTCAGCTCTTGGTCTTATTGATTCTTTGTATAGTTCTTTCTGTTTCTACTTCGTTGAGTTCAGCCCTGAGTTTGATTATTTTCTGTTGTCTACTCCTCTTGGGTACATTTGCTTCTTTTTGTTCTAGAACTTTTAGGTGTGCTGTCAAGCTGTTAGTGTGTGCTCTCTCCAGTTTCTTTTCATAGGCACTTAGAACTTTGAGTTTTCCTCTTAGCACTGCTTTTATTGTATCCCACAAGTTTTGGTATAATGTGTCTTTTTCATTAAATTCTTAAAAGTCTTTTATTTCTTTCTTTACTTCTTCCCTGACCTAGTTATCACTGAGTAGAGCATTGTTCAGTTTCCATGTGTACACAAGCTTTCCATTGATTTTATCATTATTGGAGACCAGCCTTTGCCTGTGGTGATCTGATAGGATGTTTGGAATTATTTCAATCTTCTTATATCTGTTGAGTCCTGTTTTGTGACCAATTATATGGTCAATTTTGAAAAAGGTACCATGCGGTGCTGAGAAGAAGGCATATTCTTTTGTTTTGGGATGAAATGTGCTTTAAGTTTTAGAAAAAGTTTCTTTTATGAACTCTTGCATTTGGTGCATAAATGTTCAGAATTGAGATTTCATCTTGGTTGCTTCTTCCTTTGATGAGTATGAAGTGTCCATTCTTATCTTTCTTGATAACTTCTGGTTGAAAGTCAATTTTATTAGATATTAGAATAGCTACTCCAGCTTGTTTCTTGGGACCATTTGCTTGGAAAATTGTTTTCCATCTTTTTACTCTGAGGTAGTGTCTGTCTTTGTCACTGAGGTGCATTTCCTGTATGCAGCAAAATGTTGGGTCCTGTTTACCTATCCAGTCCGTTGATATATGTCTTTTTATTGGTGAATTGAGACTATTAATATTAACAGATATAGAGGAGAAATGATTGTTGCTTCCTGTTATTTTTGTTATTAGAGGTGGAGTTACATTTATGTGGCTGTCTTCTTTTGGGTTTATTGAAGGATTACTTTCTTGCTTTTTTCTAGGATATAATTTTCCTTCCTTGTGTTGGTGGTTTCCCCATATTATCCTTTGTAGGGCTAGATTTGTGGAAAGATATTGTGTAAATTTGGTTTTGTTATGGAATATCTTGGTTTCTTCATCTATGGTAATTGAGAGTTTTGCTGGGTGTAGTAGCCTGGGCTGGCATTTGTTCTCTTAGGGTCTGTATGACATCTGTTCAAGATCTTCTGGCTTTTATAGTCTCTGGTGAGAAGTCTGGTGTAATTCTGATAGGCCTGCCTTTATATGTTACTTGACCTTTTTTTCCTTCTTTTAATATTCTTTGTTTTGTGCATTTGGTGTTTTGATTATTATGTGACCGGGCAAATTTCTTTTCTGATCTTGTCTATTTGGAGTTCTGTAGACTTCTTGTATGTTCATGGACATCTCTTTCTTTAGGTTAGGGAAGTTTTCTATAATTCTTTTGAAGATATTTACTGGCCCTTTAAGATGGGAATCTTCGCTTTTTTCTATTCCTATTATCCTTAGGTTTGATTTTTTCATTGTGTCCTGGATTTTCTTGGTGTTTTGGGTTAGGAGTTTTTTGCAATTTGTGTTTTCTTTGATAGTTGTGTCAATGTTTTCTATGGTATCTTCTGCACCTGAGATTCTCTCTTCTATCTCTTGTATTCTATTGGTGATGCTTGCATCCATGACTCCTGACCTCTTTCCTTGGTTTTCTATCTCCTTGGTAGTCTCCCTTTGTGATTTCTTTATTGATTCTACTTCTGCTTTTATGTCCTGAGTCTTTTTGTTCCATTTCTTCACCTTTTTGGTTGTATTTTCTTGTAATTCTTTAAGGGATTTTTGTGTTTCCTCTTTAAGGGCTTCTACTTGTTTACACGTGTTCTCCTGTATTTCTTTAAGGGAGTTATTTATGTCTTTCTTAAAGTCTTCTATCATTATCATGAAAAGTGATTTTAAATCTGAATCTTGCTTTTTCTGGTGTCATCGGGTATTCAAGACTTGCTATGGTGGGAGAACTAGGTTCTGCTGATGCCAAGTAACCTTGGTTTCTGTTTCTTATGATTTTGTGATTGCCTTTCATCATCTGGTTATTTCTAGTGCTACCTTCACTCACTATCTCTGACTGGAGCCTGTCTGTTCTGTTATCTCGGCTGTGTCAGAACTCATCAGAGTCCAGCTGTCTCTGTGATCCTGTGATCCTGAGAACTTGTTTGTGATAGTTCTTGGGAGTCAGACTGCTTCTAGGCTCCTGAAATCCTGGTGTGCTCAAGCTCCTGAGATCCAGCAATTCTATTATCCTATGTTCTTATATGTTAGAGCTCCTGGGAGTCCAGCCTCCTGTGGGTTTTGGGGGTTGGGTACAGAGCTGAAGCCTTAGGGCTGCTCCAGGTACAGGCACAGGTGCAGACAGGAAGGGTCCTGTGCCACTGGCCTTGACATAATAAGAGAGATGCTAGAAAACACAAGAAGTGAAGGGTGCATTGAAGGTAGTGCCTCATGATGCAGCTTCCATGTGGTCACCACCCATATTGCATGACACAGATATCTGGGGATTACACATACTCCTAAAAGTAACCTCTCAGCTGTGCTATGTAATCAACCTCATAAACTCACTTATGTCATCAAGTTGGATTGATGATATCATATTTTGACCTCTCATTATTGACCTTCAGGAATTGTTAAACATTAAATAGTGTCTCATGGGGAACAATAATGCTACAGAAAAAAAAAAACCTTACAACTTAAGGCAGAGAGAGAGAGAGAGAGAGAGAGAGAGAGAGAGAGAGAGAGAGAGATTTTATTGTTTTACTTATTCACTTTACATCCTGCTCACTACCCCACCACTCCTGGTCATTCACTCCCACAATCCTTCCCTCATTATTCCTCCCCTTCTCCTCTGAGAGGGTGGGACACCCCTGGGTATCCCCCTACCCTGGCACTTCAAGTTAGTTGACTCTGTTGATCTTCCTGTGGAATTCCTATTCTTTCAGGCAGCAATCTTTCCTCCTATTCATCCATAAGAGTCCCCAAGCTCCATCCACTGTTTAGCTGTGGGTGTCTGAATCTGTCTTGAGTCAGCAGCTGGATGGAGCCTCACAGAGGACAACATGCTCCTGTCTGCAAGCATAACAGAGTATCATTAATAATGTCAGGGATTGGTGCTTGCCCATGGGATAGGTCTCAAGTTGGGCCAGTTACTGGTTGGCTGTTCCCACAGGCCCTGTTCCAACCCTGTGCCTGAATTTTTTGCAGACAGAATAAATTTTGGGTTGGACTTTTTTGCTGATGATTTGGTGTCTTTATTGCTCCACTGTGATTCCTGCCTGGCTACAGGAGGTGGTCTCTTCAGGTTTTATATTCCCAATGTAGTGAGTCACAACTAAGGTAACCTCCGTTGATTCTTAGATTGCCTCCTTTATCCTAGATTTCCATCTCATCCTAAAGATCCCCACATCTCTTCACCCCCCATCAGATTCAAATTTCATTCAACAAAATATATTTTAAATAAAAAATCATAACCAAAACTGAAGAAGAAAATGGCCTCTGATACACACTTAGGTAATTTATTTTATAATTAATTTTTGAATGAAAAATAGAGATACTTCATTTGGGACATACAGAGATAATCTAAAGAAACAAAATCACATCTGAGCTTGATAGAGAAGTGATGCCTAGGGAATCCAGAGTAGGAAGCAACACAACTTCAGAACAATTAAGTAATTGTCCAGAAATAAGATTTATTGTACAAACAAAATAACATTCTTTATTTTTAAAAATATTTAACATATATTTATTTTACTTCATATTGCCAAATAGGCTCTTGTTTGTTAGATATCTACTGTTATATGATTTCATTTTCAATCTTAAACTATTATACTATAAATTTCTTTCTCTATTAAAAAACATACAGCTATCTTTTAAAAATACAATATTTATTTATTTAGCCTCTTCTATAAGGGACTTTCCACATCAAACATTTTCATTTTTCACAGTTATAATGTGGAGGGTTACTATTATGAAAAAGCACAAAAAAGTATGAAGCAAAGGGAGGCCAGAAGTGTAATATGTTGGATTAGAATTAGTGTTGTTATATTCTCTCTCTCAGTCTCTCTCTCTTTCTCTCTCCCTCTCTGTTATCTTATTTTGCATATATAAATGTGTATATGTATAAAGAGATATATTCTAGAATATAGCAATATATGTATATATACAAATACATGCATATATGCACATTTATTAACAATGAAAGTTAATAGCTGCTAGTAAGAGAAAACACATAATTATGCTTCCTAATTCATGAACACAGCACTACTATGTTATAAAAAATAGAGTCTAACATGTGTCTAGTCAAACTTCTATGTCCAGCTTTATATTTAATAAAATGAAAAAGTGATTAGAAATGTAACATTAAATGAATTGAATCTATAATTGAAAAATTTCAAATTGCAAATCAAATGACATAAAATAACTTTCAACAAATAAAGTAAGGAATGATTTTGGAAAGAACTCTATATCACATGAAGTTGTAAATTTAAAATTTTATTGAAAAATGAAAAATTAGGGAAAATTAAATTATAGTATTTTGTAGTGCATACTTGGACAATAAAACTGCGAAGAGCAAAGATGTCATTTGTGATTCTTTACTAAAACCAATTTATTCTTCAATTTGTTTCTACTGATTACTAGAATAATTTGAATTTCCCTGGTGATTAATATCACCCAGATGATTCCTACTTTTTAAAGTATGTCTCTTTATTCTTTGATAAGTTCATTGATGAAGCTAATCATCACACACAATAAAATTATATGCACCCCAGCTCTCCCCTCTGCAACTCTTTATTGCCCTCTCCACAACATACATGCCCCATTTCAAACTTCATGACTTTTTTTTCAGCCCCTGAGTCAAGCTATTGTTGCCTGTCTGCACATGTTTATGTGGAACTATGCATTAGAACACAGGCAACCTAACAGATGACACATCCATGAAGAAAAATGACTCTCCCTCTCCCAGTGGCCATCAACTACCTTTAGCACCTACATTAGATATAAGGACTCATGACATTTCCCAGTCAGTACTGGAATGTGACTAGCTTTACATCATGGGGGATTTATGCAGGTAATCAGAGATGCTATGACTTCATGAGTGGTATGGTCCTGTCATGTCCAGAAGACTGATTCACAGCACTATTTTCCGACCTCTAGCTATTACTATTTTTTCTATTACTCCTTTCACAATGTTCCCTGAGCTGTGGCTGAGGATGGGATGATAGAGATGTCCATGTAGGGCTGAGAACTCCACATTCTACAATTTGACCAGTTGTGTGTCTCTGTATTAACATTGTATGTAGCTAAAAGAAACTTCTCTGATGAGGACAGAGAGCTATGTCAGTCTGTGAATACAAAGATGAATATTTACAGTGGGTAGGATTAAGCAGAGACACTTAAGAATTTTTGGGGTAGCTGGAAAATTCTATTTATAGACTTGGGCAGTGATCATAAGAATGCCTACTTTATATAAAATCATTTGTTCTACTATCTTTTCTGTGTTCTAGGTTTTACAATCTCAATAAAATAAATAAAACAAAATGTAATGCTTGCTAGAAACTGGAAATACATAAATCCAACTCATAATCTTCTTTGTCTGGAAGCCAAGATCCAACTACCATTTGCTGAGGGCAAATCCCCTTAGCATACTCTCTGCAGACGATGGAATACAATAAACAGGAGAAACTTTAGTCCTGTGACTGGAGACCATTGGCATCCTTAGGGAGTCAGAAGAGCATACAAAGTTTCTGTCATTGCATGACCTTCCCCTGTGTAGAGTGTTACATAACTCTGGCATAGTAAAAGCAACTAATTACGAGTGCTAATTGTGCTTGGACAGTGACCAAGGGAAACTTCAGAGACCAGGTATTGTCTGCCAGGAACCAGTCTATCATGGGACTTATGTTTTGGAATCACATCAGTTTTCTCACAGTAATGAGAGAAACAGTAGTTAATGAGTCACACGGGGATGACTTTGATTTCTGCACACTACCACTGCTCTTCTAATAATTATATTACCTATGAAGCCAAAAAGCAAACAAATTAAAATTGAATACAAAGTATAAAAAGAAAAAAATGAAACAATTGTGAGACCTGTTTCTGTAATATCTATTGTCAAGAACAGGGAACCATCATCTCAGGGGCACTTAAATTGAAGCTAGAAGGAAAACGTACTGCTTTGTAGTTTCTTATTAATTTCATCATGGAAAAAGGAAAAAGAGTAATAGGATAAATAATAGGGAAAGCACACAAATCTAAAGGGGAAAGATAATTATTACCTAATTGACCATAAAACTTTTAATTAAAAATTATATAAAGAATAAACATCAATGATTTCACCAATGTGGTGAAAATTTAAATCCACAGTAATAATAAATGCAAATGTGTTGACTAATAATTGATGGTGTTAAGAGTATATTTTCTACTTATCCTTTACCATAATTCCAAATTGATTGATCTTATATTTGAAAACAGGAAATATGCCTCTAGGACATACACATCTATCCAGTTCTGCTCATGTTTGCTACCTTTGTTTTTTTTATATATGTATACGTACATGTGTGTGTACACATGCACACATGTGTGTATAAACATATAGTAAACAAAATGGAGGCACATATATACAAACACAGAAGTACAGAGACAGAAGATATAACATGTTAGAACAGTTTGGTTTTACTGTAAGATAATTCCACAATTATAGAATCAACATATTTTTAAGTCATCTATATCAAGTAAAAGTAGAGACCAAGAAACTGGACATGTCCACCTGTGTTACATTTCTACCATTGCAGTCTCAAATCAGTATTTCAAAAATATAGTTTAATTCACCAATGTTTGCTGAGTGACTATAGGACTTCAGAAACAACAGTTGACAAACAAAATAGAGCAGAGGCACCCCTCTACTTTATCTCTGTCCTGTTATTATTACCTGTGAGAGCCAGCAAATAAACAAAGAAACAGAGGTTATGGGATACATCATAGTATGAAGAACTGGATAGCTAGATCATGAAGATAATACAAACTAAGAGCTGAAAGTATTTAATCAAGTTCCCCAGGAGAAATGTGAAAATTATGGTTACATGGGTACATGTTTAAACAAAACCAGGAGTACATGCAATGAGCTGAGAAACAAAGCATCTTCTAGGAGCATTCCCAAGTCTGTTACTGGCAGATAACTGCAAGCCATTGGAAATGTGTCTAGGCCATGAAATTTTCTGATTATATAAAGTTTGACATACCCTCAGCCAACAAGGGGGACTGAGGCTGCTATAATAAAAATGGTTCTTTTCCTTTTTCAAGAGCCAGAAAGTACGGGTACATAATAGCCACACAATTGTGTCACTATTCTCTAGGAGTTTGGTTAGCCCTATCCTGCAACACAGGTGACTTCAGTACAATGACACTTGACACAGGGTTCTGAGACCTTGAGTCCTACTTCAAATCCTTAGGATCTGGTAAAGTAAAAGCAGACACCCACCCAACTATAAGAATTATACTCCTGTGCTTGTTCTCTACATCAGTAAAGGTCCAAGATTCTCATTTTTTATAAACACCAATTTTGGGAACAATTTAAAATGAGTAATACATGGAGTAAAGAAACTTCCATGTCTGCCCTGCATCTCTGGGGCCCCAGGACCTAAAATGAATACTTGTTCCTCCTGAACCGTATCTCTGATGGCACCTGAGCTGAATGCTTCATTTACTAATGCATTTCAACTACCAGAATTTTTTGTGACTTAAAGATCCTCTGAAAAGATTTGCAGACTGCACGATGGTATGTGTTGGTCTCTATGGGGTGCCATGACTGTTCCCAAATGCTGTGAGGACCTCTGAGTGTGACTTCTTAAAAAAAATGTTAAGTACTTTTCTTGTAGTCTTACAGACTCACTCGTTAGTCATCACACGGGGCCTGTTCTCCCCCTCACATGTTTTACTATGTCAAATTAACACATGCTGTTTAGCAGCAGGTCATTAATAAAGGATTAATTGCTAGAGTTCCTTTCTCTGGCCAGTCACCCAGCAGCCCCTCCCTGGCCAGGCTACACAAATGTTCGTGCATACCTACACAAATAGACAAAAATCCATAAACATTTGTTATATGGATGAATGAGACAGACTCCCCCAAGTCAACACTTTACTTCTTTTCTCTGGCCTTTTTATAGACAAAAGGTCTTAGAAAATTACCCTATAAATAGAATGTTACACAAAAAAAGAAATCATGAGGGATGCTGATATTAAGTTCAAAGTAGTGTATTATTCTGTAAGTTCATTATAAGTTCAAAGCAACAGTTTCACATGGCTTTGCCTTATCACAGTACACACCTGTGACTTCATCCTTGGACCTGAATATTTTTCCTTGAACAAAAATTTGTCCCAAGCCTATTTCTGCTTTTAGTTTAATGGTGAAAGCTCAGTGTATTCCTTATTATACTGCCTTTACTTACTATTTATGAGAAGTAAGCATATTCTATTCTTGATTCTAACTTAATTACATTTTTTCTAGCAAAACAACTAAAATCATCTCATAAAACTTTCTGCCTAAAAATCAAACCAGAAATTCTATAAAATCATTAATTCATTTAAACAGTATTAAGCCATGGAAGTTCATCTGTATGTTGATATGCAGGAAATTTGCTCAATATTGTTTGCTAATGCCCAGGAATCCTTAGGCTATCTAATAGTGATAGGAAAGCAGTATCAGCTGCAAGAAACGTTCCAGAGATTAAATCTTTTAGGACCTTGCCTCTCAAAGCTCACATATCTTAGGCCATGCAAAAAAGTGGGCTGCCTCCTGGAAGGCAATCTGATAGCCTTAACCTTTGTTAGATGGCTTCTGAAAAATGGGTTAAAGAAATAGATTCTCCACTTATACAATACATTTTTTGTCAAAAATCAAGAAGAGTCTGTGAGAGTGTAGAGTTTGAGATTTCTGGGTCTTCAATATTATTTCATTACCCACCTGTCAGTTTTTATGAAAATACCATGCAGTTTTTATTACTACTACTTTATAGTACAACAGGAAATCAAGGATAGTGATACTTTCACAAGTTCTTTTATTTTTCAGGATCATTTTTTTCATATGAAGTTGACAATTATTCTTTCAAATATACGAAAATTTTGTTGATATTTTGATAGGAATTGCATTGAGTCTATAGATTACTTTTTGGAATTTTCACTATGTTAACCTTACCAATCCATGAGCAAGAAAGATCTTTCCATCTTCTGATATCATTCTCCATTTCTTTCTTCACAGACTTAAAGTTCATGCCATACAGGACTTTCACTTGCTTGGCTAGAGTTACACTAAGACATTTTATGTTACTTGTAGCTTTTGTAAAGGGCACTATTTTCCTAATTTCTTTCTCAGCCTATTTATTGCTTGTCTAAAAGAGAGCTACTGATTTTTTAGTTAATGTTGTATTCAGCCACTTTGCTGAAGTTGTTTATCAACTGTAAGGAGTTCTCTAGTAGAATGTTGAGAGTATACATACTATCATATCATCTATGAATAGTGATAGTTTCACTTCTTCTGGTCTAATTTATATCCCTTTAATATCCTTTAGTTGTCTTATTGCAGGCAGAGCTGGATGTTCCTGCTGCCAGTAGGCCATGAAAATACTTTTGAGGAATAAATCACATTTTTTCTATAAAATTCCAATAGAAAATTTAAGAGTAGAAAATATACTTCAAGTCACTCTAAAAGGTCCACATTGCCCTAATATTAAAACAAAAAGTAATTTATAAAACAGTATTGATTACAAACTTTAAAAATATCTTTTTAAAATGCAAATAAACAGAAACTTCTATAAAAAATGCAGAACAATGTGCTTGACTAGAATGCATTATATACATGTATAAAATTGTCACAAACAAATACCTTAAAATAAAAAATAATCTCTGCAGAGACAGAGTCTCATCTGGTCATCTTTTATCACTATAAGTAGCTACAATACTGGGATTTGGTTGTATCCAACAGAGTTATTGGCCAAAAAAAAATCCCCAAACAACCTAGGATATTGTCAAACAATGTAGGGTATTGCCAAGCCAGTGGATTGCTCTCTGCAAACTCACAGCAGGACCCCACTGCTGAAGACAGGGAGGTACAGTTGGTGCCTACACAGAACCTTCACCCCAATGTTGTAGTGTCTTTGGTACAGGTAGGTACATTTCAAGCAAAAGAAGAAGAAGAAGAAGAAGAAGAAGAAGAAGAAGAAGAAGAAGAAGAAGAAGAAGAAGAAGAAGAAGAAGAAGAAGAAGAAGAA